>PVKH010004303.1:0-23665 GCA_004027955.1 Chaetophractus vellerosus
CCTCCTCTCTGCTCTCCTTTCTCAGGATAGCAAACAAGGAAACATGACACTCAAATTGCAAATGCCGACAAACAGCAGACCCAGTAGGGCTGCTAGGGGTCTCTTAGTGGTTTGTTGGGCCTTGAGAATTTATGGGGTTTCCAGTTTTGTCTAAATACTTTTTACACATCTATTTGATCAAAATACATGTTTCTATTCAAGAGCTTCCAGGGTTCAGAGAAAAAAAAAAGTAGGCTCTTTAAGAACAACAGTGTTATAAGGGAAAGTAGCTCTCCAAATATGGCAAAGTTAGTCATCCACCTCGGGGCTGCACCAACCTGGTCAAGTGGCCTGGCCTTACTGTCCTATGGCCAAGGTAAGAAGAGCTCTTTTTAACTGGGACTAATAACTGGGCAAAACATTTGCCATAATCTTAAAGTAATCTTTGAAATTTGTTAAACTAAGGCAAACTTATGACTTAATCATTTCAATGATAAATCGTACCCATTTCTGGGGTTGGCTTAGTTATGTTTTTGTAGAGGGTAGAAGAACTAAAGCACAGAGAGGTCTCCCAGTTTTCCAAAGTTCATTCAGTAATAAGTGGCAAAATAAGAGACACAACCCATCATACCTTTTGAAAGCTTCCTAACAGGTACTTAGAATTCTGAGATCTCTCACCTGTGTTCATATCTGCAAGGATATAATATTTTATCCCACTCCTAAACAAGAAATCATTCAAGTTATTTTCAATCTATCCTAAATGCTAAAAAAAAATTCCCCCCAGATTCTGTTCTACAAAGTTTTCATACAGAAGAGAAGAAAACATCCTTTAACTTCAGGACTTGGAAAATTCCAGTAAAATTCTTTAAAGTTGTGTTACCCAAATCCAATTTTCATGCTTTCTTCTTTTACTTAACAATACAGCTTCCACATTTTGGAAATATATTAATCCCCCTCCCCCCACTTAAAAATTTCTTAGTTTTCCCTTTTCATCACAGGCATCTGACTAATTTTATGGCAAAAGCCATTTGTTTCAGAACTTCAAAAAATAGTGGCATTTTTGTAGGATTTTTACTTTTGATCTTTCATCTGAGAATTTTGTTTGTGGAATTTCTTTTGAATGTGATTGTATAGCGACCATCACTCTAGCACAGGAGTTCTTAACCTTTTTTGATCCACAGATCCCTTTGCCAGTCAGGTGACAATCACAGACCCCTTACTAAGTCCACACTATACTGTGTATTGTTTAATAAGTATATCACACCTGCACCAACAAGTGCCCACAAGAATAATGTTGTTTTTTTTAACATATATATATATATATTTTTTAAAAGGTATTTAGATTACATAAATGTTCCATAAAAATATAGAGGATTCCCATATGCCCTGCTTCCTACACCTCCCACATTTTCCCACATTAACAACATCTTGCATTAGTGTGCTACATTTATTACAATTGATGAAAACATTTTAGAGCATTGCCACTAAGCATGGAATAAAATTTACATTGTAGTTTACATTCTTTCCCACACAATTTTGCAGGTTATGGCAAGATATGTAATGGCCTGTGGCTGTCATTGCAATGTCATTCAGGAAAATTCCCAAGTCCCCAAAATGCCCCCATATTTCACCTGTTTTTCCCTCTCCCTGCCCTCAGAACCTCCAGTGGCCACTGTCTCCACATGAATGATATAATTTCTTCCATTGCTAGAATCACAACAAGAATATAGTAGAATACCAGTAAGTCTTCTTTAGTCCATATTTCATTCCCCAATCCTGAGGATTCTGGGATGGTGATGCCCACTCCACCTGTAATTGAAAGGGGGCTTTGACCCCATGGGGCAGATAGATGGGACTTTCTTGCTTGCAGTTGTAGAGTCTCTTGGTTCCTTGGGATGGTCGTTGTTCATCATCATCTCCTTGTTAGTTGTCCTGGGTGAATCCAATGAACTGGAGAGTAGGTATTGCAACTCCTTTGAGATTTAGGGCCCAGCTGGCACATGGACAGCCCAGAGACTCAAATCTTTTGGATGTACACCTACCAACTCCAGCACCAACTATAGGTTCAAATAAAAAGGACGGAAGAGGCATGTGTAGAGAAGTCACATCTGAGTCCAACTCTGTCACACTTGGGAGCACAAATTCCAAAGTAGGGCCACTGGCAAGGCACCAAACTCCATTTTTTAAATTTCAATTCAAGCTCTGGGACCCCTTGTTAAGAACCCTTGCTCTAGCATCACCCCAAGGGAAATTTTATTTTAAATAATGTATCTTAGGGGTTTATCATTTATACACAAATGACACCATTTTATGTATCAAATGAAGAAAAGTGGGGTATATGTTAAGATGGGATTTACAAACTGCTTACAGTGTTTTGCTTTCTAAAACAAGGGAAAATAGTGTGGCCCAAACAAAATACACTGAAAACATTAAATGGGGGGTTGCTTTCTGCCTTGAAAAGAAAATTTCAGCTTTTAACTTATTATTTTTTTTTGTCATGTTGGTGCAACAGAGATATTCAGCTCTTCATAGATGGAAGTCAAATCTCTGTGCGGTGGGAAGATCATGTCCTCATTCACTGCATGAATGGAGAAATTAACCAGTGCCACTGATGGTTGTTCTAACTCACTAACTTTCATATACAGAGTCATTTGCAGACCACAAATCTAGTTGCTCTATAAGAGTAGCTCTATTTCTATTATTTTGTCATATGAAAAGCCTCTCACAGATCCTGTGGATTTTCCCTCATCCATAAATATGCACTGTCCCTTTCTTTAGGAGTCACTATGTGTTCAGTGATTGATTTTTCTTCTTACTTGGTTTAAACAGTAGCAAGAATCCTCCTCTTTGCACCTCCCCAACACCTAATTTGGGCTTTGTACAGAGTGCTCCATGAATGTAGACTGCAGAAATATTGACTGGCTAATCCAAAAGTAAGGGAGAATTGGGCTGCCTGGATGGATGGTTTTCCAGTGCAGTTGGAATGGTGTTGGAATCTTGACCCAAAATGTGATGGGGCCACAGAGTAAGCTAAGTTGAAAAGGGGGCCCCTCCTGTATTTTCTGGGCCTTTTCAGAATAAATCCTTGCTTTTATGTTCTCTCAGGCATTTGAAGATAGATTACAGAAGGGTCTATTTGTTTCAAAACAAATCAACCAATGATAAAACCATTTGCCTGGTTATTAGAATGGTAACATGAGCCTGGCGTGTGCTTTTGGGGATTTTCCTGGCCCAGCTCACTGATGTAGCTTTTCTCCTGCATAATAGCAACTCATACAGCTACACTCTAGGGTTGGCTACAATTGGTTTAGCTTTAAATGATTTTGGTTCATAAATAGTGAATTGCAAATGAAATCGTTTTTACATTGGTGCTTTTAAACCGAGTTGTAGATTAGAACTTCAGGGACCACTCAGCTTATACATGGGACTTTGACCTTCCCAAATACTTCTTGAATATCAGTCTACCCAATAAAAAAAACTGACTACAAACACAGCAAACTCCCAGCATGTCAGATGCCTCCTCTGATCTAAGTTTCTCTGGAGGAGGGTGATTAAACTCTGCATTGATTTATTTATATTCCCATTAAACACAAATTCCCATCCTTTCTTTTACCACACATGAGGCTTCATCCATACAGATAAAACAATAGGAGACAGTGAACTGAGTGTTGGATTTAGCCTTGATATAGAGCAGTCACACCTGGGCCAATGGAGCTGGGATTGCAAAGGACTTTGTTAATTGGACACTGTGGTGGGGACCTTCGTTCTGTGGATGACTTTAGTATAGGACAGAAGCAAATCGTCCTTTCACCTCTCCTTAGAACTCAAGAAACACATGTGCAATGAAATCATTGCCTCTCATTGATCTATACAGCTGACTGCATAGGACAACATTGCCAAAAGCTTGAGAGGAAAAATAAGGAATATAGGACATCTTCCTCCAAGTATAGTAAATACTCAAAATATATTTTCACTTTTTGGGGGCTACATACAGCAGTATTTATATATTCACAGAGAAAAAAAGAGCATATTTCTGAAAGTCTGATTTTTAAAATTCTTCCTGTTTATAAGCTGTTGTGATGTTTATAAATACTCCCAGACAACAGCTCAATGCAGATTTTTGGTGAATAGCAATTGTTTGAGAAAAAGCCAAAGGAAATATTCAAAGCAGAGACAGCTTTGGTTTCTTGCAATGGGTGATTTGCCTAAAGAATGTATTTTAGAAGTTGCAGAAACAAGCCCATTTCCTCTCAGGCTTCTATCCCACGTGCAGGTCAGGCTTCAGCCACATATTAATTTTTATGAGCGAGTTGCAGAATTGGAGAAAGAGAGGCAGGGGGCTTTGGTAATGGAGAAATGGAATGACCTGTACTTTGGCAGAGCAGGGAGAGGGTTCTTTAGCTCTGAGAAATTGATTTTATTTTCAGCTTTAAGGCTTTCATCACTGACAAAAAGGATATACAAATTAATGGAGCTTTCTCCATCATTGGTGGATTAAGCCCTACGGACAGCATCAGATGGTTACATAAAAACCACAGTTTGCTTATTATCAGCAGTAGAAGGATTTATAGCTCTTGGATCGTTTGTTAACCACATGTCTCTTCCATATCACCCCAAGATCAAAGCAGAGAGAAATAGGATTAATAAACATAGGGAGAAGGTTATTTTTTCTGGAGGTCACAACTCATCACTCAGATCTATCTTTCCATAATATTTCTCTATTTAGCTCTGCTTTGTTGTTAAAAAGCAGTGCTTTTGTTGGCAATTAAAACTGTAATGCTGAAGTGGTTTTTTATTAAGTTGAAATCATTGGACCAAATCAAGGGGACCAAACCAAACTTGTGGTCAAGAGGCAAGAAGAATCCAGGTGTTGATGGTGAGAGAGGGAGGAAAGCATGTCAGGAATGCTGACCTTTTGGGTTCCAAAATCCGAAGTATTCCAAAGGAATGCTATGTTTGTGTTTGCTTTCTCTGCTCTGAAAAATCTATTCTTCCCATTATGGTACAAGGCATAGATCCAGCCTAATGGTGGAATGAGGGAAAGTAGTAAACTAACGTGTGTACTATGCCTTACAGTATACAAAGTGACTTGACATATGCTATCCGGTTTTAGCTTCACAACAGAAATGTTGGTGTCTCCATCTCATAGGAGAATCAAATCCCTGAGGGGTGAAATGACATGCCTATTGTCTTGAAACTAATCAGAAGCAGATCCCATGGAAACCAAATCCTTTAGCTTCTATACCATGTTTTGTTTGTTTGTTTGTTTGTTTTTTTAACTGTAGGGGAAGGGGAAAGGTTTTTTTGTTTCTTATAATTTTTCATTGAAAAAGTTTTGACAATATAATGTAGTAACTCTGGAAATAAGACTCTCCCTCCTGCTCAGGGACTGCTTGTGCTATTGTTTGATATGTTGTTTGTTCAGTGCCTTTCTTATACTAATTCTGCAAAGTCTATAGTTTTTGTTGTGTGCAGCCATGAAAGTCTCTGCTAATTTAAATAAGGGGCCAGCTAATGATTGGACAGAGAATTCCTTAAATGCCTTGAACCAATAAATCTCTCATCTTTTGCTTGGGGGACTCAGCATGTTTTGTGCTTGCCTTTAGTTCTCTGGAATCCTGTAACTCTGTCTTAGCTTTCACTTCTTCCACAGGCAGAGTTGCAAAGTCAGCTAGAAGTGAGATATTAAAACTTTCTCAGGTCTTGGGCATGTGCACAATTCTGCATGTATGCATGGACTTCTATATCCCCAGGAATATGTCAGAGCTTTTTCAGGCCCCCACTGAACATCTCATTCCCCAGAGTTTTCTAAGTATTTTTAGCCAATCTCTTGTTTGTTGCAACTGGTGTCTCCACTGCAAGGATATTAAATAATTATTGCTACTTCTTTTCAACAAATGCCCTGGAGATAGGTCTTTCCTCTCTGAGTGAGCTCTGAAATCAGGTCAAGTAAGTACAAGCCTGTGAGTGAGGCATCTCCAGGGTGCTATTGTACAGGCCACGTAGAGACAGTTCTCCAAGGGACTGGTATTTTGGAGAGCTCCAAATTCATTTTGCTCACTACAGTGTCTGTGAGGCTATTGGCTTTCACATCTTCTGTGGTACCGAAGTTGCTGATTTTCAAGGGTAACTTGGAGCTGAAGAGAGGGATTGGGAAAGGAGAACGTTAAAACATCACAGAGTTCCCTGTTACTAGTCAGATTCGGCTGTTTTTCTTGAATAAATGCACTCTGATTCCCTGCAAGCGTTTGGTTAGATTCCAGAGTTATGGAAAAATTAACTTTCAATGAAATGCCAGTGTTTTCATTGCTTTCCCAGAGAAATTTTCAGTCCTTACTCTGACATTCCAGAAGTACTTCTCCAAGCATTCTTTTGATTATTAACATGATATACTTTTACTTCTATCCAATATGGTCTTTATATTTTAAGTGCATTTCATGTAGATGGCATTTGTTGAAAAGAAGTAGCAATAATTATTTAATATCCTTGCAGTGGAGACACCAGTTGCAAAAAAAATCTTTTTTTTATCCAACCTGACAATCTCTTCTTTTAATAAGGGCGCTTCAGTGGTATACATTTGATGTGGTTATTCATTGGGTTAAATTTAAAGCTACTATCTTGCTATGGGTTTTCTACTTGGTCCATCTGTTTTTTTATTTCCCCTTTCCTCCTTTTTTTGCCTTCTTTTGGACTAGTTGGTTCTATTTCATGATTCCTTTTCTACGATTCCATCTTCAGGTTGGTTTATTAGTAGATAACTCTTGTTCTGTTATTTAATGGTTGCTTTATGATTCATAGTAAAACTCTTTAACTTATTACAGCCTACCTTCAAGTGATATTATGCCACCTAGTGTAATCTAATTCCATATCTTCCTTGCTGCCTTGGTACTAATGATATTATACATTTTCTTTGAAATATGTTTTAAACTCACACTAAATTGTTATTACTTTGTAAAAAAAATAGTTAATTTTCTTTACAGAGCTTTAAATAATAAAAAAATAACTATATAAATTTCTGGCATTCTTTCTTCCTTTGTGTAGATTCGTCTTTCCATCTGATGTCATTTTTCCTTCTGCCTGAAGGACTTCATTAAACAGTCCCTGTAGGATGTAGGATTGGTGATGAATTCTTTTAGCTTTTTTATGTCTGGAAAAAATCTTGATTCTGCCTTCAGTTTTGAAACTTATTTTTGCTTTATAATACATTTTAAGTTGGAGTTTTTAGAATTTAGTACTTCAAAGATGTTGGTCTACTATCTTCTAGCTACCATTGTTTCTGATGAAAAATTTGTGGTTGTCCTTCTATTTGTTCCCCTATGCAAACTTGTCTTTTTTCCTCTGGTTGCTTTTCAGATTATCTCTTTAGCATTGGTTTTGAGCAATTGGAATTTCATGTGCCTAAGTGTAGTTTGCATCATAAGTGACTAATTTGGAAGCAGTGGGATTCCGAAAGTATTGGAAATCATGAGCTTGGTTCAACTTTCTGGCTCCTGCCTTCAGTAAACAGGGATGTCTAGTTCATGGTGAATCAAGGCCAAGACTTCTGCACAGATCTTCCAGGGCCAGGCCTTTTTTACTCTTCCTTTAAGTGGATGATATATGATGCAAATATTGTTCTTAATCAAAAGTATATTAGCAATCCACCACAAATGTGGAGTTACAGGGAAACATTGCAGCATATTAGGAGGGAATATTTTTTCACAAGAAACACATATTCATTTCTCTGTCTGCTTTTTTATCAACATATATTTATCAAAAGAGGGAAACTAGTCCATGGGCCACATTTTAATTACTCTTGGGTTGCTTGACGACAACTGCAGTCTAGGCAGGAAGAGAGATTGAAAAGAGCAGGATGCTCTTAAAATTGGGCCATGATTTTAAGTAAAGCACACTGTTGGCTTTATTCCAAAAATCTAAAGAGAATTCTTCCCCCAGTTCTTTCTCATCACTTTGGTATTTCCTCAAGTAGCACTTTATATTGGCTTCCAATTGGTTTCATTAGCCCTTATCATGTATATTCATAATTTTCTTTAGAAATATTTTTAATATTAAAATTTATATAAGTTCATCAGAGAAGATCTGGGACATATACAGATACAAATAGAAAAAATAAAATCCCTTGAATGCTACCATGAAGGGATTGCATTTTGGTGGTTATATGTTTCAATCATACAGACATTATGTGGAATATACTATTTTAGTTTCTCTCTTAACAATATACTGTGAACATTCTATTATTTTTGAAAACTCTATTCTGCAGTATCATTTTTTACAGTAGAGTATTTTGTATAAAAATGTGACACAAACACCACCCCCTGTTGTTGGATAGGCATATTGTTGTTTCTGGTTTTAAATCATTGTAAATAATGGCATAATAAACGTCTTTGAATACAAATCTTTCTGCACTTCTTCTTATTGTTTTATTACAAATGTACTGTCATGGAATTATGTGGATCAAAGGAAAATTATACTTTGGAAGACTTTGAAACATGTCACTAAACTGATTTTAGGAAAAGTTGTGGCATTGTCCTTCCACTACTACCTATCATTGGGAATGAATCCTTTCCTAGAAAATTGCTTATACCCTCCTTAACACTGAGTGTTACTGTTTTGAAACAAAAATATCAAACTTTATTTAATATATAAAAATTTTCAAAAATTTGAAAGATGAGCAGAATGTATGGGTTTCAGATCTCTGTGTTGCATTTTTTCTTATTATAAAATTAGGAGATTGAACAAGTTTGTCTCAGTTATTTGTTATCAAGTGCCCCTTCTGTGTCCTAGAAACTTATACCTTGATTTCAAGGTGAGCAAGTGAATCTCCATCCCCTAGTTTCCTCCTCTGTAAAATGAGATTTCAAGCATTACCCACAACCTCAGAGTAGTCATGAAACCATGGGAGACCCTGCAACATCACCTTTATAACATCTAGTTGTGATTCCAAATAGCTCGATTCTATGCTTGTTTGTTTTTTACCTGACTGAAAGCATCTTTGCACGTCTTACGAAGTTTAATGGTGTCCCTCTTTCTGATACCCTAGATTCAACTATGCCACGCTTCATATTGACATATCAAAGGACATCAAGACAGTAACGACACCCAAAAAGCGAGCTGTTGATTTACAAAAACAATAGTAGTTAATATTATTTTTGCACGCCACACGTGGCAGGCTTTGTGGTGTTTCACATGCAACATTTCATTTAATACCCACCATTTTTACACAGATGAACACAGATGAGGCTTGGAGAGGGTAGGTACCCCAGGACAGAAAGAGGCTTTGTGCAGAGAGAGAATTTGAACTAAAGTTCTGTTTGACTGCAGCCTGTGCACATAATCAGCTGCTCAGCATACCCACATCCCACTGTGTGTGCATCTTCACTCTTCTGCCGGTGATATCTACAGAAAGATCAACGTGAGGAAGATTTTACTTTGGAAAACTATCACCTTTAGACCATTACCTTGTAATTACTTGTTTCTTCTAACACATTGGGTCCCCAGTATATTCACCTCTTGTTTTAAAAATGAACTATGATTCTTATATGTGTGAATGAATGAAAGGACAGCTTTCTTAGAAAGAAAGCTAGGGAAGGAAACTATACCCGGTGTGGCCATCGTGTATCAGGGAAAATAACTTCCCCCCAATCCACCTGCTTCATATCTTCAGATTGCGATTTCTTCCATTGAAACTATGATTTTTGCTACCGTGTTCTGTACGTAGGTGTATGTGTGTTCACAGGAGTATATTGTGTGTGTGTGTGTTTGTGTATTCTTGTTTACTGATTTGTTGTTTTTTTCCCACTCTCAACAAAACTAAACAAAGCAGAACAAAACCAGTCAAATTTAATTTTCCAAACGGAAACTCTGCGTGGTGTACATGTGTGTATTTGGGGTGCTGCAGGTACCTGAGTGTGTACACAGGGTGCATGTGGGTGCAGGTGTGTGGTTTGGATGCTAAATGTCCCATGTTCTGGAGAAAAGACTATTGGAGGGATTGAAAGGCGTGAACAGTGCACAGGCACTTTTCCGAGTCGTTCATCATTGGGTTGTGCAAGAGCAAGTCTCATAAAGAAGCAGCCAAAAGCAAGAGTGTGATATTTCAATAATAGAATCACCCACTCAAGTTTGAATCTCCTTTTGATTTCAAGCACTGTTGTTGAAAGTTATTTTCAGTGGTACTTGTATTCTCATGACTCTAAGTTAATATTTCCGGAACCTTAAATATTGTGGCACGTTGGCATCATAATAATCTGTTATTTTTCT
This sequence comes from Chaetophractus vellerosus, assembly GCA_004027955.1. Lineage (NCBI taxonomy): Eukaryota > Metazoa > Chordata > Mammalia > Cingulata > Chlamyphoridae > Chaetophractus > Chaetophractus vellerosus. The sequence continues at coordinate 10,240 of PVKH010004303.1, forward strand.
CCTACAAATTAAGACATAGAAAGAAAAATTTTAAAGCCATAAAATGAAGTTATCTCAGCTATGACTGATGCAATAATAGAGAAAATGACATTTTCTCAGTATATTTCTTTGCCAGAGTAAGCATGCTGATCCTGATGGCTAAGTGGTGGGGATTAGTCTTTACTAATCTTTTTCTAAGCAAAAGATTCTTATGTTATTAGAAGTCCAAATAAGGAAGCACCAACATCTATGCTGTTCATTCTATTTGTTAGGGGAAAAAAAATGGAAAACAGAAGCAACAAAATATATCCACAGAGAGAGCAAAGGAAACAACTGACAAAGGCCTTGTTTTCACCATGCTTATGTTTTAATGAAGGGAGAAGACAAAAAATACAAATTCACAAGTTGATAGATAATATCCAAAGTAAGTAAATCAAGAAATAGTAGGAAAATCAACATTTTAGAGGTTATAAAAGGAATTGCAAAAAGGAAAAGTTATAAAAGTAATTGCAAAAAGAGTTGAAAGAGTTAAAAGAGTTCTGGGGAACAGAACTGAGGTGAGATGAGGTAGGAGACTCAGGGTCTTCATTATACACCTTTGTCTTATTAGTTTTAAAAAAATGTATTTCATGTATTAAGTTGATAGCATTAAACATTTATTTTTAAAACAAAACTTCAATACAAGGAAATCTGGAAGAGAGAAAGAGAAAGACCTAGAGACAGTGATTGAATGAGGATATGCTTTTGAGAAACTTGGATAAGAAGGAGAGGAGAGGAGGAGGAAGAATAATGGATAATTATTACCTTTAAATGTGCACATGCTCATGGCCCAAGATTAAAGCAGGAAAGAAAGGCATGTAGCAGAAAGCATATCCACTGTTTCCTTTGCATATCTAAATGTACAATAGAAAACAGTTCCCTGAGTGGCTGTGTGCTTTAATATCTGGATTGGTTAAAGTCAACAGTCTGGTGCAGAGCTCTTAGCTCCAAGAGTTTGAACACTTCCTAGAAATCTGGAGACCTCCTGGAAATCTGGGCAGGGTGTGATGTTTCTGAGAGAGCCCTACTCTCTTGTTACCTCCTGCCTACCCCACATGCAAATGCTCAAAGAAGACGTTTTTTCATCAACCTTTATAGGTTCTGATTTAGATTATGTCTGTGGCCTCATATTTTATAATTTTTTAAAAAAAGTTTGGTATTCCAGAGACTAACATTTGGCAATAAATTGAATATTTTAGATGGTTTGTTATGACATTTATCAGGAGCTAAGGGCTGTTTTACTCATTGGGACATTTTTCAGATTTCCATACAATGTATTTTCAATATTTAAAAACTAGAATTCTTATTTAGAGTATACTAGACAAAAAAATCCAAGAATGGTTGTTTTTTTTCCCCTGGTGGGAAGGGAGAGACTTTAACTCCCTCTTCAATACAAGCTTTATGGGATGCTCTGGTTTAAGTAAATTCTATCTATTTTTGCCCATTTTAAGGAGTTAAAAAGTGGATTATTAGGTCCCTAATCTGATCAAGATGGTGAAATGAAAAGTTTCAGGGCTCTGCCTCTCCATGGAAGCTTTGAACAACCAGCAAGATTTGGCAGAAACATCTTTCTCATGGCTCCAGAAAACAGTTAAAGGACCACAGAAACAGGATGAGCCTGGGACCCTGAAGAAACTATTTGCTGGGGAAGGGGGACATTCATAACCATGTAAATTGGGGAGTTCCTAGGTCCACATACACATGCCCAAGATAAGACACATGAGCAGAAAAGATCAGGAACTCCTAACTTTGGCTTGGAGCTATTCTCTAAACTTATTGTATGGATAAGCCCTGAAGGAGAACACTTGCTAAATATGCTTCTAAATGTGAAAAAGCTGGAAGAAAAATTAGGCAAAGAACAAAAGGAAAACAGGAAAATGATAGGTGAGCATAAAGATAATAGCAATAGAAAGATGGAAATTATTAAAAGAACCAAACAAAGCTGAAGTCCACAGGAACAGAATTAAAAATTCCCTAGAGAGGTTCCACAGCAGAGTGCAGCCCACAGAAGAAAGGATCAGTGAACTTGAAGATAAGACCAGTGAAATCATTCAGTCTGAGAAACAGAAAGAATAATGAAGAAAAGTGAATAGGGACTGAGAAACCTGTGAAACACCATCAAGTGTACCAATGTACACATTGTGGGAGTCCCAGACGAAGAAAAGAGAGATGAAAGAGACAAGTAAAGTGAAAATTCAAAGGAATAATAGCTAAAAAATTTCCAAATTTAACAAAAGACATAAATATACACATCTAAGACTCTAAGCAAACTGTAAACAAGATAAACCCAAATATACCCACACTACAACATATTATATTCAAACTGCCTAATGTAAAGATAAAGAGAAAATTCTGAGAATCACAAGAGAGAAGCAACATGCCATGTGCAAGGGAGTCTCAGTAAAATAAAGTGCTGATTCCTCTTTGGAAGCCGTGGAGGCAAGAAGGAAGTACAATGACATATTTAAAGTCCTGAAAGTAAAAATTGGCAACCAAGAATTCTATACCCAACAAAACTAACTATCCAAGATGAGAGATAAATTAAGACCTTCCTAGACAAACAAATGCTGAGGGAGTTTGCCCCCACTAGACCAGTCCTACAAGAGAGGCTAAAGAGAATTCTGCAGGTTGAAGGGATAGGACAATAGACAATAAATTGAAACTGTAGGAAGAAATAAAGATCTTGGTGAGGGTAATGACATGGCAAATATAAATGCCAGTATTATGGTGTTTTTTGCTTTGTAGCTCCCTGTTTTACTTTCTACATGATCTAAAAGGCAATTATATAAAATGTTATGAGAAGGCAGTGGTTTTTGGACTCATAGTATGTAAACATGTAATTTGTGACAAGATCTACATAAAGGTAGGAGAAGGAGGGTATAGGAACATAGTTTGTGTATACCATTGAAGATAAATTGGTATCAAAGCAAATGAGATTGTTATAGATTTAGGATGATAAATTTAAGCCTCATGTAAACTACAAAGAAAATATCAGAGTATATGCCAGCTCATAGAGACAGAAATTAAAATTCAGGTTTCCAGGGCAGGAGGAGCAAGATTTGGGGAGTTAATATGTAATGAATGTAGGGTTTCTGTTTGGGAGATGTGAAGGTTTTAATAATGGATGATGGTGAGGATACTGCAATACTATGAACGTGATTAATCCTATTCAGTGGTGTACTTGGGAGTGGTTGAGATGGGAACATTTATGTGGAATTTTTATGTGGAGATTTAAAAAAAATTATACGGAAATTTAAAAAAAATTTCCATAATTAAAAAAAAAGAGCAACTAAAGAGATAATGACAATTACTTACACTACATAATCCTGGATGGGATCTAACAAGGGAGGAGAAAGAGCTCAAAAGGACATTTTTGGGATATATGAAAAAATTGGAACATGGACTATAAGCTTTATATCAATGTTAAATTTCTTGAACTTGATAACTGCACTTAAAGTGGTTGCATAAGTGAATATATTGTGCTTAGGAAATGTCCATGGCAGTAATAAACGTTAAAAGAGCACTCACGTGTTTAGAAAATGGATGGATGCATGGATAGATAAATAGATATGGCAAATGTGGCAAAATGTTAAAATTGGGGGATTTTGGTGTCTGGGATGGTAGGGGTATGCTGGAGTTCTCTATATGGGCCTTGTATTGTTTTTCTAACTGTATTATAAGGTTGAAAGTATTTCAAAATAAAAAAGTTTAAAAATGTGCATTATTAGACCCCAATAGAGGTGCAGTTCTCTTTAAGTTGAACAACCATGACTTTCACATAGCCACTTTGGGCCCTTCCAAAGACTGGAAAGCTGGTGTGTAAACTGGACCTGGGTTAGCCCAAGCCAGTCCTGGGATGACCCGAAGCTTGCAAGGCTTAGAGACACATGCATTATACTCATATTGCTCTCAGAGCAAGAAGAGGGACCAAAGGGAGCCGGTGGCCCTGGATCGGCCCATATGTGCTCCAATAATCGAGCCTGACCAAAGCAGAAGATGGAGGCTCTGCTCCTTCTCTTTTATTTCCACCTTTTTGATGGAGCATGATATTTGCTCCTGAATAGATACTAGGAGACTATCGGAAGCCAAGGTGGAGTGGGACCGGAAGGGGCATTCTCCAAGAGGGTTCCCTATTTCTGTTAAGGCATTGAGGCTCCTGGCTAAGACAAATTACCCCCTAGGAGCAGAGAACCTTCCACAAAAGATGATCAAATCCTTTGCCTAGTTGTGAGGAATTGTAAAGAGTAGAAAGATAGAAGTTGCACTTCAATTTGGGAATCATAACTGGTTGAATGATCTTATTACTTCAATAGTTATTAGAATAATGTCAGTTTATGTCATAGATCACATTTATATCACATTCATACTAATTTTTTTATTAATGAAAATCATAATATTAGCTACCACTTGTGGAGATTTTATGGTATGCTAGAAACTGTGCTAAGCACATAAATGACATGAACTTGAAACTTTCTTATAGGGCACCTCAGCAAACTGGAGGAGTCCCATGGAACTATAGAGGAGTGGTTTGAAAGAAAACATTTAACAGTATGCTAAATAAATGATAATATTGATGAATAATGAATGCTTGAACACTAAAGAATTGGAAAAGAGTAGAATCAGGATGCAAAAAGATAGAGTATGTAGAACCAGGGAGATGATCAATCCCCTCTATTCCACAAAGGGTTTTCGTTCAGACACAGTGTTTAAAAAGTAAGTTGAGAAAGTATGTCCTGATGGCAGTCATCTGGCTTGTGAGGGGTCTTGAAACCGTCAGGTATGGAGCTGGTAAAAAGTGGAGGCTTCTTTAGTGGAGTGAAGAAGAAGAGACACCCTGTGTGTGTGTGTGTGTGTGTGTGTGTGTGTGTGTGTTAGGGGTATGTGAAAAAGAGAAAGGACTTGAGCACTGCCCTCAGAATTCTAAAGAGGGAATCAACATTTTCATTAGAGTGGCAGAGGGCAAAACAAGGTCCAGGAGGTGGCAGTTACGGGGAGATAGAGTTCAGCTCAGATTAAGGAAATATTTTCAAACATTGGGAATAACCCTAAATCGAATGAATTGTTCCAAAAGAGCTTTCAAAGTAATTTGGCTCTAAAATTCTTTATTTCTGTAAATTGAAACCTGTCCCTTTAAATCATAATATTCAAACAATGGTCAGTAGGTGGCGGTAGGGTACCGTAGATTTCGCTTGTAGCATCTGGCATTTCAACCTTAAATACGTGAGTAGATGATTTTTTTCTAATTATTATTTGAAGGTGTGTCCTAACCCATTGTTCAGTGAGAAATCGCGGATTTGAAAGACAGGAAATAATACTTTCTAATTAAATGAACAAGAGTGGTCATCAAATACTTTTATTTTACAGGAATGCTATCACAGTTTTCTTTATTGGCCTTTAAAAATTCATGGGAGAAAATGTTTGTGTGTGTGTGTATGTAAATTTAATGTCTGGTTTGTTTTTAAATAAGTAAAAAATTTAATGTAATTCTAATTTTCTGTAAAAAAAATGTTACAGAAGCAATTTATTGAAAAATTTTATTTTCTTCCTGATGCAAGCATATTTCTAGTAAACATGTGTATTCTTCACAAAATCACTGAAGGGAAGCTGTTTTCCTAGTATTTTTTGAAAAATAAATTTTGTTAGAGAGTGCTTCGCTTGGGAGATTTTCATGTACTTGATTTTGTTTCTCCCTTTGGATCCTTTTGGGAACTGTGCAAAAGAAAGAAGGGCTTGAACTTTTGTATATGCAAGCCTAGAGAAATAGGGCATCTTTGCTTATTTTTTTAGAAAAGGATATATATCTAAAACGTGAGAAATACTACATGCTAGTCTTGATTTTGGAAAGAGGAAGATAGTGTCACCATTTTTTTCCTTTTGCATTACAAAAGAGCATAGCATTACATCCATGGCTGTCAGGTTCATTTGCATCTAAGATAAGAACACTTGAGTCCTATCTCACAATCACTCCGAGCAGCATATTTACACTATTTGCCAGTTTTACATATTCTGGGTTGGTTCTCTTTATAAAAAACCAACAAAAAAGTTGTAAGAGAAGAACAGTTAATCACAAAATTACACGTGGACTCCCTTATTCCTCTTCAATTCTAAGCAGTGAAATGTATTCTGGGACTTCCAGGGAGACAAATTGTTATAATTTGCTAAGATTTTGGGATTCTCCAGGATTGTGAGAGCTGATTTCAAAGTATAAAGAGGTTACCGATAGGGCTTTAGCCAGATATTTTCTAAGTTTACTCCTCTAGACAAAAATCATGCAAACACTTAATTTCCACACAGGCTTCCCATCCAATCCACTCTCACATGCATTCTTTCTCATTCATTTTCTCTAGCTCTTTCTCTTGTTTTCCCTCTCTCTAATTTTTATTGTAATTGATGGGAAACATGAAATGGAAACTGGGAAGCGTGCACACCATTAAGAGGTGCAGGTGACCTTTGGCAGGTCCCTCTACTTTCTGGGTCTCAGCTTAGCCATCCAGATACTTGCTCTCCTGCTTATCAAAATTTGGCAAAGAATTATGAAATGCATATTTGAAAAGTTTTGTGATGACTGCCTCAACAAAAGGCCTTATATGAAAAGAAAGTATTTTGCACTTATAACTAGGACTGTCAAAGCATTTCTTCCTTGGTCATAATCACAATTGATGGTCATCTGTGCATTTTCCCTATAAAGTCTTCATTTTGCCTATTTAAAGGAGAAAACCAAAGGCAACTAAATGTTCTCCTTTACTTTAGCGAATAATGCTAATGTTCTTTTCTGACGAAATATATATTTCTCATATCAGTCGATATAATGCATAAATAATATGCAACACGTTTTTTCTGCTAGCATTAAAAATTTTAACACAGTATAATTTAAGCTTTCTATAAATTATAATATTATACAAGTATTCGTTTTTTAAAATATATGTGGTTGTGTGCCTGCTTCCCATATATGTTCAATCCCTAGTACCTCCTAAAGTTAAAAAAAAATAAAAAAATATATGTATAATTATTCGCCAATTAGAGTGTTGCTTTATGGCAATAAAATTTTCTTGCTCTTTTTATTTGTTGTGATTGAGTATTACCTAATGAGAGACTAAAGTAATATGCGCTTTTAAAAATGGTGTAATTTTTAAACTTTAGAAAATCTTCAACCAAAGGACCTTGCTAAGGGCTCTGTGCAATTGTACACAGATTTCTAGGGTGTCAAGTTGAAATTCTTAAATCTAAGTACTCTCTCTCTCTCTCTGTCTCTCTCTCTCTTTTCTTAACATATCTTGATGTGAAAGAATTTGTCAGTGAGCAAATCTTTTAATGCTCACAAAACAAAATATTTAGGAGAGTATCATGATGGATACATTTCACACCACACAACTAGTTCAGTTAGAACTCATACAAAGATCATTTGTCCTTTTTTTTCCTATGAGAGATAGTTAATGATTGAAACACTGAGAAAAATCCCAGTTTGTGGTCGTGCCTTCCAAACCCGTGCATAACGACCAAATTCTCACCCGATCTCTGAACTTCCTGCCTTATCTGATTTAAAATCTGAGCATTTGAGCATTGTTGAGTTACTTTAAATCATGATTACTTTCTGTTGTGGCTGCAGCGTCATGAGGAGTGTTTTGTGCTAATTTTTATTTTTTAACACAACAAAGACAAGGCCTTGGATCTGATGTAGGGAAAAAGGCATTATGGATCTGGCAGATATCTATTGCACATATATTTATTTAATGGCTTATTATAATGCATATTATTAATGGTGACAATCGAACTTGCATGTATTGTTTATTTTGTAAATACACAAAATGGAGCTTTCAAAAAAGGACATCAGCTGTCCCTTGCAATAATGACTTTTTTCTGCCGTGCGGATAACTACTCAGGGACCCTTTTTGATGTGGGTTCCTGACACAGTCCATCTCACTATTTATGCTGTTGGAAGCTTTTTTTAAGTTCAACTATAATTTCCCTGAACAATCATCCAAAATAAAACACGGGCCTACTTTAAATCTATGTGGCAGGTTAGATGAGAATATCTCTAAGTTGATTCAAACATCAACAGCACCTGTAAAAGTAAATATGCATTAAAGTCATTTTCTGGTCATAAAATACAAAAAAGGATTCCAGCATTCCAGGGTCATGGGGGAACACTCCTTATACTGGAGTTAGGTAATTTGATCAGTGTGTCCTTTAATCTACTCTGTTTTGACTCTGAAGAGGAGAAATGAATTGAGTAGAAACTCTTCTCTCCACGAGACCTGAGAGCTCTCAATTCATTTCAGTATGTTCTTGTTTTATTTTATATTTCATCATTATTTTTATGTTTATAGGGCCAACCCATAGAATTTCTACTGGGCATTTGGGTTCCATTTGGACTTTTCCTTGCTGTCTCCCAATATCCGAATTATTTGGTCTTAGCCAAGATAGATGCGATAGAATGAAAAAAAGTCTCAATTAAAGGGACAAGTCTAATCATGCGTTACCTCTGAATTTATTTTCATGTTACCTGAACGCTCGGTCATCATGCTTGCCTGGCATTTACTTCTTCATCTGATCGAGGAGTCTAAGAATCACAGGAAAACATTAGAATGAAAAGAGAATATGTTTGTTTTTGTAAATTTAACAAACCCTGGTTGGAAGAGATCTTAAAAGTGCATCTTACACAGCGCAGAGGCTCTAAATATTGCATCTGCTTTAAATATTGTTGGGGATCTCAGGCCTTTGTGGAGAGTGTTTGATGCCGTCTTTTGTTGTAGGACAACCAGTATATTCTCTGATGCAGGAAGGTCGCCAGTTCAAAGGATACAGCCTTACTTATGGTTTCTTTTCTTTCTTTCTTTCCTTCTCCCCTCCCCCAGGCCCTGCATTGTGGATTTTGCTGGGGGGCTTTAGTTTAAAACATTCACATGGAACTCCCAGTCTTTCTTCTTTCAAGAAAAGACAAGCCCTTTTTGCTAATAATTACCAAATCTGCAGTAAGATTTGTAAATTGAATGTGCATGAAAATATATTGGCTAACATCACAATCTTTTGTCCTAAATCAGGTAAATAACTCTAAACTTTGGGTTAGTGTAATGGAAGGTATTTATAGATATTAATTACAGTCAAGCTAATTTAACGTATCCTTTATTAATTTTCTTCCGGTTTTGCAATTTTCAGGAATAATTGCAGCCACCTACATGCACAATCTTTCCATATTATTCTTAATTATATTAAATATCTACTCTCCCCACACCCAGTGGAAATAGCATTTTAATAGGTATCCTTTATTCAGATATTTTAAAAGGCTTTTCTTCATTCAAACTGAATGTCAGTGTAGACAAGTGGAGAAATAAGAGACCCAGGAACTTAAGCAGGCCTTCGATGTCCTGATGTTCCCGCACACAATGGTTTAGGCCAGGTAAATCTGTGTTTTCTTGAGAAAAGGACTGGATGGGATATTGACAGTTTCTTATCAATAGCTGGACCCTGGAGGCCGGGCTGTTGGGGCCTGTGCTGATTGACTACTCCTTAATAGACATATAATTGTTGACAAATACCTTCCAATAGACTGTGGCAGGCAACCCTGCAGACAAAGGAGATTTCAGTGTGATAGAGACCAGAGCCCACCCACCCTTTTGGTAGAGACAGCACCTTACCCAGGAAATGACTTCCACTTACAGTGAGTCTTTCTAAGAGAACCAGGTCAAGCCATCACTAGCACCACCCTGGCCAATCCTGCCCTAAATTGAGAAACTCAAACGACGTTGTCTCCATATATCATGGGCTTTCCTGGGGCTGAACCCAGGCTCTTTTTGTGCAGCTTGGTGTGAAATCTTACTGATTTGTCCACATTCAAGTTTTTATGTACATATGTGTATGTATACATAATTTACAAGTAATTTTAAATATAAGCATCTATAATGTATTTATATGTACATACATAATGGATACATACATATATATGACCTTTGGCATCTAGAATATCTTTTTAGCTTGTTTATGGCATTATAAATCCTATCAACCTGATGCTTACTGGGACGCAGTAACCTATTCAGGAGCCTTGGGCAGTGAGAAGAATATGGGGAAAAAATTGAATTTGGACATCAGCCCCATTTACTACTACTAAAATATCAAAGGAGTCTGGCACTGTCCCTATAAGGCAAACACATCCAAGAGCATTCGGGAACCTCCATCTAAGGCACAGTGCCTGTCTGGCCAACGCTGCCTTCCCAGATCAATGCCTGGCTGAGAAATAGCTCTTGAAAGTTTGCCTTGCAGGATGCATTCCCTCGGTCAGTTCAGTTTCAGCAAATCTCCCTCCTCGGGGGGCTTACTCTCCACAATTGCCTCTGACAATGAGATAAGGCAATGCTACGGACATCTGCAAGCTGGTGTGACCTAATAAGAGAAAATAAAATAAGGTATAAACCAAGTTAAAGCTCTATACCAGCCACAGCGGCGCATCCAGCCAGGACTAATGCCATCAGTGAGGCAGGCTCCCGAGGAGTGTCCTGTGGAAGCACCGCGGGGACAGGGCAGGCTGCCTCCTGACATTCTGCGTGAAACCGCACCGGCTCGCGTCCCCAAAGACCTGGAGTGTCGCCTTTGATTCTCACTGATCAAATACGCAGATGAAATCCCACATCATACAGCAAGGCAGAACCTGAGAATTCTATGTCAACTTCCAGTAATCCAGTGAAGCCCTTTCCAAATCATCTTTTTATGCATGAAGGAGAAAAGGAGCGCACATATATTTCAGGAAAATGTACAAAGTGGGAAAGTAGATGTGTAGTTCTGATAGCTCCCGTGCTTCGAGGCAGAAGGACGAACCAGATAAGAATGTTGCACTTGTTACCTGTTGTCAAATTCAAAGCCCCATAGTTAGGATTCATTTGGAGGTGGTGGTGGTGGTGGGGGGGGAGATTATTTGTAAAGTTGTTTTTCTGTAATCTGTAAGCATTCCTAAAGAGGCAGGCTTCTGCAAACAGCTGCCTCAAAATGTGTGTGTGTGCGTGTGTGTGTGTGAGTCCATTAATTCAGAATTACTCCAATTACAAGCTTTTGATTCTCTGAAACCCTCTCTCTAACCCAAAAGAGATGGAGAGCCCTCGGACCGTCCAATCAGATCATTTTCCCTGCTGCCTGCAGCAGATGTAAGCAATTTACTTTTTTATTTCTGCATATTCAGTGTGAGCGGAGCTGTTGGGGACCTTTCACCCCAGAGCCTGCAGGATTCTAACCCTATCAAATTAAAGCATTTTGCTCACTTATTCCCAAACGCTTTGCTGGTGCTAAGCAGGCATCCCACTGCATAGCAATGGCGGGTGTTCGTGTCCACTCATAGCCCCAGCCTAATCAGAGATTATTAAGGAAAATATACAGTGCTTTAATTTGATGAGATTGGTTATAGGTAGTGTAGTTAAAGGTCACACTCCTGCGTGTATCTCCCTCCGTCTCTGTAATATTTTCTCCTCGCTTGACAATCCTGAGCTGCAAACAATAGGCCAAGGCGACACATTTATTTTTGACATGCTGTGATGGGCTCAATAGGGATAAAGATGAATTATTTAAAGATTGCATAAACAAACATCCTGGGCCAGGTTTTGGTTACATCTTTCCCTTTGTGCTCAGTGTATGCTGCTGCCTTAAAAGAACATGTTCAAGAAATGTGCCTCCTTTGGGCAGGAACACATTTAGATGGAGGGCCCAGACGGGCTGCTGCCAGATGGCTGGGGCTGCATCCTAACTCCTGTTGCTGGCTGGGCAGAGGGCTGGCGGCTCCCAGCTCCCAGGGAAAGGTGCCCCTGAAGAAATGATTTGCTCATCTGACCCTGGAAGCTTCTCCACCTGCTGCTAGCTAATTGAGCCAGCCTGCCGGCACCGATGGGAGTGGTGGGGCCACTGGGAACTGAGGGGCTGTTGATTTGCATCCCCAGCATACAGGAGGATGGAGGGTGGCCATGCCATTCCCTGGTGGGGAGAGTTACCTGGCTCTCTTTGCTCATTTGAGGGTCGATATTTATACCAGGTTTTCTTCTTTCACAGAGTGCTTCTTCCTGATTTCCCTGCATCCGGCTTTTGCTGACGTGCAGGCGAAGATGAGAGCCCTGCTTATTTGTGGTGTTTGGGCATTTTCCCCCATTTGCGATTTTCTAATTCAGACATTGTCAGGCCCAGGGAAAGGCATACGAAGGAACAAGGGCAACTTCTAATCTTCTGTCAAACTTAATGGTTTCTGTGTATGTGTCCATGTAATAGACCAACTGCAGGCTGATTTACCTAGAAATTTACATGAAAATTGCTTTATGCAGCTGTATGTAAAAATTCAAGCCACACAGTGTCACTGCACCACGCAGGTCAATCCCAAGCCCGGTGGTATTGAAGCCGAAAACAATTTGTTTTCATTCATGGGGCGAGGGGGCGGACTGCAGCAGGGAGGGGGTGGGCAGCCGAGGAGGACCGGAGAGGACTCTTCAGGACAGCGCTTGTGTTTAACGGGGCAGCCAGGGGAGGAGGGACAGGGCTGGCTCTCCTCCCTTCCCTGTATACTCCCTGATCACTTCTTTAAAGGCTTTTTTATTTCTTGAATCCTTAATATTTTAAAGGAAACTTACGCCTGATTTGTTGTCCTAGTCCCAAACTATACTACCTAAGGCTCATTTTATATTATTTGAAAAAGGCATGACTTAAACTAGGAAGTATAAGGGATAAAACTCTTTAAGAAATTATGGCTGCATGAGCCTTTGAAACGTCCACAAAATGGTGTCTTTGAGTGCTGTTTTGTTTTCAGTTCTGATACCCTCGAAATGTGGTAAGTTGGAGGTAATGGGGAATAACAATAATAATGATAATAATAATAAGAAGAAGCAGAGAACAACATCTCCCAGAGGGGGAAGGTGGAGGTGGCTGCAAGCCTTGCTCCCTGCCTTCCCAAAGAAGCAGCTGCAAGGTGCTGGGGGTGTTGGCGGGTGGGGAGGAGTGGGGCTTTCTGTGTTCCCTCCTCAGGAGGCTTTAATGAATTTAAAGTTGGATACCAGGTGTGTTCCCACAGCACACATTTGGCCAGGCAGCTCTCAGGTCCACAGAGCAGAGACCCCTTCCTAAGCCTGGTGAGGACATGCTGCCCTGGGGGAAGAGGATTTCTGCCTTCTCTCCCAGTTGCTGGGCCTGCAGATTCCGAGGAGAGCTCTTCCCCAGGTTTCTCAGGAGAAATGCTGTGGGCAAAGAATGCCAAATTCAGTTTCCCTTACTGCCTTGTAAACTTGTATATGGGATATATATATACACACTGTCAAAATTCACGATCATTAAATGCTTTGATAAGGACAGTTAATATTATTGCTTATATATTCTGTATTTATGTACATAGCTTGATTTAGAACAACTTTTCATAACAGATCTGCATGGTTTTGAGAGTGCCTTGGGGTTT
>PVKH010004304.1:0-23586 GCA_004027955.1 Chaetophractus vellerosus
TACATTTGAAAATTACAGTAGCAGCAAAAGTGATACAGTTTACAGGTGAAATGGAACTATCTGGAACTGGCCTATCACAAGTTTCTGAACCTGGACTGATACGATAAGAACATATTATTACACAGACATTATGTATAAAATGTTTTGTTTACATCAAGTGGAATTGGTGAGCCATTCTTGTACTTTTAAAATCTAAGCAGGGCAGAGGAAATCCAGACTAAAACGATAATTTTAATTATTCTACTTTAGGTTGAGACCAACAGCTTCATTCACAAACTAATGGTTAAAAGCCTCAACCAACCAAACAAGAAAACCCAGCTATGCTAAGATCTCTCAAAATCAAACATTTCTTAAGCAAAGTGGTACAACAAAAGTAGTTACTTTCTCCCCAAAATAGCTCCAAGGGATCCAATCTACTTTTATTAGAAGACTACACCTCTCTATATAAATGCCTTGCTGTTTAACATACATGGATATACTAATTTCTGTGTGTGTGATGTGATGCTGTCAGGCCAGAGAACTTGTTTTTATGCCACTAATATCACCCAATCTTAAAGTGGACCCTTAGTTTCTGCACACACACATTATTTTTATTTTAGCATGCTATGCACAAGCTGCAGTACAGCAGGATGGAGATGTGATAAGACAGGGTGTATGCTCTTTTCTGCCTAAAAGAAAAAATTCCAGAACTTCACATTATTTTCCTTTAAAAATGCATTTGTTCTAGTAATAAAATATATTTATTAAGATATAATTCGAAACTAATAAGCTCAGAAGTATAGTTTACCTGAAAACACACCTTCTATAGGCAGGGTCTATTACCTCCTTACTTGGCTAAAAACATGAAAATTTTTGGTTTTCATGGGCTTTTCTTTCTTCCCCTTCTAGATATTTCTGAGAAATTAAAAGGGAGAGAATTTACAGAAAGGTACAGAATTTTCTCCTTAGATGTTTGATGAAAAACAAGAAAATCAGGACAGTTAGTGACAAAGAGCAAGCCTGGAGCACCTACAGTTGAAAAGCAGAATATATTTTCGCTCCCAGTTATACAATTATATTAAAATATGGGAACAGGAGTATTTTTTCATATTAAATACCTAAGCTAATTACTTGTTCTCCAACTTTTCTTTAAGTGACATTCATGGATTCTTCAGTCATAAAAGTCCAATGTGTAACTGAGGCCAAGTGAACAATGTACCACCAACTATTCCCAAACTGTAGATCGATGCCCTCCCCCAACCCCACCCCACAAAAATTCTTAACGCCTCCTGGGGTCTAGGAGGAAATTATTGACATTTGGAATTGGAAAAGACCCTAAACAGCTAATTTTACAAAAAGGTTGAGCCTCCTAACTTCTCAGGAGAAAAAAAAGTAGAAGGGAATTAGTTTAAGGAGTTATTTCCCAGTCCAGTAAATTTCCTAATGCAAAATTCAGTGCCATTTCTAAGTCTCTCAGTAGCATTTTAACTTTTGATAATTTGGGGGGGGGGGGTTAAAGTCTTTCCTTGGGCACAAGATTAGTACCTCCTAAATTTTTCTGAATAATTTCTCAGAAAAATAATGGAGGCCATTTTTCAACAATGCAAAATTCTTCCTTTATTTATGTGTTTATTCAATGAATGTTTATTGGGCACCTGTAGTATGCAAGTCCCTGAACTAGGCACCGTGGAGCATGTAAGAATAAGGCACAGGCTGCTGTAAAAACTAGAAGAGTACATCTGTCAGCATCCATCCAGGAAAAGAAATGTTTTGCATTTGAAATAAAGGGAATTTAATATGTGGGAATTGATTACACAGGTGATGGAAGAACAAGAAGCCAAGGAGGGAATGGTGAAGCAAGCCAGAAATAAGCAAGAGCAGGAAGAACAAGGAGGCTGTGTTCCCAGAGTCCGAGGGCAGGGACCACCCCTCAGAAGCTGGAGCTAAGGTAAGCCTATTAGGCAGGAGTTGGTGCCTCAAAGAAGATGCAGCTCTCCTAGAGATACTGCCCAAGGAGAGAGAGGAGGAGAAAGAACCTGATTTCTCCTGCTAGTGCCTCCTTTTGGTCTCACCCAGTATGAAACCAGTTGCCACAAGGCCAGGGGTGTGAAACCTACAGATTCAGCCTGTGTAGTGCAGAGCAGAGCAGGGAAAGGCAAGGAATGGATCTGAGAGCAAACAGACAGTTCACAGGGAGCTTTGGTACAATTAAAAATTAGTAATATCACATAAAAATTAATATAACAGGCAATAAACTTATGATTGCCTTAGGGTTATAAGCAGCAAAAATATTATGAAATTTTAGAGAAAAGATATTTTTTTTCTGTTCCATTTAGAATTGCTGATGCTTTATGAAAGCTTTGGAAATTGGGGAAAGTGGATAGAATTTTGAAAGGCAGAGGAGGTAAAGAAATCATATGCTGGGACCATATCAAAGATGGTCTTAAGTGTCAAGTTAATGAATGTGAATTTTTCTGGCAGATAAGAAGGAGTCACTGAAGACTTTTGTGCAGAATGATAACGTTGGAGCCATATTCTAAAGCATTACCTTGGCGGCAGCATATAAAATCCATTGGGCATGGAGAGCCAGGTAAGGGGAAATAAAGTCTTGAACTAAGACGGTGGCCATGGGACTACATGGGCCTTCTCTAATAGGCTGAGTGTCATCCAGTTGGAAGTACTGACAATTGGAAATGTGAGCTCCCTGAGAGCTCTGAAAAAGATGTCCAGCTTGTTCACATACTTAGGGCACAATATGCAAAGTAATATAATGTAAAGCCTGATAATGGAAAAATTTTACAGAGAGAAAATTACACCAAGACAAATGTGTTTCATCAACACATCAGGAGGAGGAGCTTAAGATGAGAAAGGAGCAGTAGGCGAATGAGGAAGAGACCCAGGAGAGGACTGCAAATCCATAGAAAGATTTTCAAAAGGAAGGAATGAGCAATTATGTAAAATGCAGCAGAAAAATCAGGGAGAATGAACACTAGAAAAAAAGTTCAAAGGATTTTTAATTTTAGGGACAATTTCAGGAAGTATTCAGAACTGAATTTGAAGTCAAAATATTTGGGTTCAAGGCCTATATAAAGTGATTCTTTTCTATTTTGTAGCTCCTGCTTACATACTGTTCCTGCTCCCTCCTAATTTCAGCATTTATATGGTTTGTTGCCCTCTCTGGATTCTCCCTCTAGCATCACTTTAAGTTCCTGCTAATGCTTCACATTCTTGATGTTTCCAAAGAAAGTGTACTGTCACGTCATGATGTCCCCTAGAAGTGCAGTCATCCACAGCCAGGGAGAGTGGGGTCACATCAAACATAATTATTTGACTATTTCAGATTTCCTCTTAGGCATTTGGAAAGGACTACAGAAATGGCAAAAGGCTGATCTGTCAAGCGTAACCAGTATCTAATTTCTATAATGAAAGACTCAACAAAGCTTAGAGAGCATAATTTTGTAATAGGCTTGATTAGCATGGATTCAATATTTTCTAGTAATTCTAAAGAAAGCACACAAAAAAAGAGAAAATACAGGGTAGAATTACATAGGTTTATGGACTATCATGCTGGCATCTGCAGAAACTCAAATATTCTAGAGAAGATATAATCCACTTTGTTAAGTGTAAACCACTTAGACTGTAATTCAAAACCCTACACAATCTGATAACAGCCTCCTCCTCCAGCATCGTATCTGTCTAACCATTCAAGTCAATAATTCAACAAAATAGTTATCAAGCACTTATTCTTTTCCAGGCATTGTGCCAGTCATTACATCAAGCACCCACCAGCCGTGCCTCTTCCACTTAAGCATAGCTGCCACCACTCCTTCGCTGACCAGGCTGCCGTCATGAGGAGAGCCTTTTTGCCCTTCTCTGCATTGAAATCCTTCCCTCAGAGGCATCACGCTTTGTGGATAACAGTAGAGGCTGTGGAAGCTCACTGCTTTGGATTTATTTCCAGCTCTCAACACTGACTAGCTGTGTGACCTCGGGCAAATTACTTAAACTCTTTATGCCTCTGTTTCCTCCTCTGTAAAATGGGACTGTAATTGTGTCTTCCTTATAGGGTTATTGTGATGGTTAAACCACCTGTAAAAAGTGCTTAGAAGTGTATGTAAAGGTGTTTAGAATCAAGTCAGAAATTTGGTGTCAATAAATGCTAAAAAGTAGTAATGGTGGTATTTAAGGTAGTTACGTAAGTGAATATCCTTGTTCTTGGGAAATGTACGTGGAAGTATTAAGTGTTCAAGGAGCATGAAGTAAACAACCTACTCTCAAAGGTTTAGAAAATTATTAGATAGATAAGTAGATAGAGATGAGAGGGAGGGAGGGAGGGAGGGAAGAAAGGCAAATATGGCAAAACATTAAAACTTGGTGGAGCTGGGCATCTGAGTGGAGGTAAGTTGGAGCTCTGTAGGGGTTTTGTATTATTTTTGCAACTATGCTGTGAATTTGAAAATGTTTCAAAATAAAAGGGTTAAAAAAGCAGTAGTCATCATCACCATTGCAACAGCATTTTAATGCCCTGTTGAAGATTCACCTCCTTCATGATACTTTCCGTGATGCCTCCAGCTAATGGTCCTGTCATAGCTCACCCAACCTCACATGGTTCTTAACATCTGCTGCCTAGCATATGTCTTACATCATTAAATAGATTTAAGTCCCTTTGGAGGCAAACTGTTAAGCAGTCTATACTCCCAAACACGCACGCACACACACACATCACAGCATATAGCGGTAATAGCAAGTACTGTAAATATGCATCTTTGTGGATTAATTCAGTGGGCCCTAAGGAAAATTCTATGGAGGATGGCAAACCATAGTTCTTCCCTCACCAGGAAACAGCAAGGTGTACAGCCACTAAAATGGGAGGAAGGTGACCCTGGAATCTCCTTCTCAACAAGCCTTTAGCAGTATCTTTGCTTCTTACCAGTCTGTGTTGGCTTAGGTTCATTCCTACTAGCATCTGGAGAGGGACTAAATACCTTCTAATGCCACCAGTTCACCACGTCAAAACACCTACAGATCACCATGCCTCCAACACTTGCTAAATTCAGCACAGCCCAGCTGGAGCCAGGCCAGGATCCCGTGTCCCTGTACTCAAACCACAGGCATGTTGCTGGTACCAGTGAGGACTGGCCTGTTTCTGAAAGACGAAAGAGCCATCAGCTGATGTTTCAGCCAGGCAAAGAAATGATCACAGCTCCTTCGGAGGTAATCAACAAAGACTGTCAGGAGGAAATGGCCCAAGGGACTAGAAATGCGTTTGCCTTCTTGAATGGTAGTTTCGCAAGTTAATAGACAAATGACAGGCTAGAAATAGCATCCAAGTAGTATAGTACTGGGGAATGGCTTTAGTCTGCAAGCTGGACCACATATCTGCCACCCCTTGCCTGAGAGGAACCAGCCCCTGAAGCAGATAAGTTTCTCAACTTGACTAACTTACTGAGTGACCTATCTCTGCGCCTATTTTTCTCCTAGCGCTGACGGGAAATGAGGCATCAATGAACACACAGAACTACGGGAAGCTTTGCCTTTCTAGGCACATCCTCCTGGGGCCAGTCCTCTGGAGCAGAAATGGGCACTGCCCTCAGGGGCCACCCCTAACCCCTTATATTAAAATGTCTTTCCAACACCAGATGAAGCAAGTCTATAGACCCCCAATAAACTCTTAGAACTCCTATTTTCCAGGAAAATTCCAGGAATAAGGATCTCTCTAATAGACAATCTTGAAAGGTGGTTAAAAGTTGCCACAAAAGCTTTGCAGATTCTGTGTGGATGATTCGAGACCATCACCTGCCTTAGGGACAAGTCAGTCATCAAATCCATTGACTGCGAATGTCTATTGATTCCAGATGCAACTGCATCACAGGTTCCCTGAAGTATAAAGAATTTATTATCCAGCAAAAAATACTGACTCTTCTGGATGGTATTGTATCATGCCCCCTTGCCATTCCCTCTTTATCATTTTAATAACAATCCAGTAGTCTGTCAAACTCCAAGGCTCTGAGAGCTTTGAAATTGTATGAGATTTCCTCATCACATTCTTAAGTGCACTAACTCAAGGTCATGAGAAAAACTCACCCTGAAATGTCATTGTCTGGGCATCCGTGTGACATTTGGGAAGGGTAGGGACTCTCAAGCCACAGGGGACCTTCGAGTGGGTTGTATCTGCAATGCCTGCTGGCCTGTGCTAATCCACTTGATTGATTTAACCTGAGAAAGGGGCTGGGCGTTAGACAAGTTACAATCCTGCCTCTGCCACTAACCAGCTGTGACAAAAAGCAATTTACTTCACATCTTGGTGTTTCCATTTTCTAATCTGTAAAATGAGGAGGCTTTTACCAGATGATCTCGTGGACCCTTGTGGCTCCACTTCTAGCCATTAGACTGTGGTCCTATGCAAGAAGGAATGAAATCTTTCTTGTTTCCCACTTAACCCAGCACCGCGAAGTTTCTAGAACATAACAGGTACCAACTAGGTATGTTTTGTGTGAATGTATGAATACTCAAATCGATGAAATGCTGAGTCCAACCTAAAATAAGACAAATTCCCCTCTTTTTCCTCAGTGACTAAAATCCCTTTCATTTTTGTTTCAGTTCCCTAGGTGATACCTCAAAACGAATATCATTGTCACTTACCAGAGGTAAATATATCCTCCAACAAGGACTTTTGGAAAGTACCTATGAATAAGCCAGTATGTCAGACATATCCACTGATGACAGGATAAATTACTATGTGGAAAAGAGCTTCGAGATGAACGGTGATGAATTGTGATTAGAAGTTCAGAACATGAAGAACCATTCTTCAGGGGGGGAAAAAGTTGATACACAGAAGTTCTCATCCAGATAACAGTAAGCAGGGCTGGCCCAAGGAAAAATGTGCAGGTCAGGAATTTTTTCTATATTCCCAATGTCCCCTTTCCAGCCTATTTCCCGAATTCAACAAAATACTCATTTTCCATATTTGCACGTTTCAGTCTTTAATCTCTTATTGTGCAATTAAAGACATGCCAAAGGAATTTCAGATAATAGAAAACAGATGGGGAGATCTTTGGCAGAACACTTCAGTGGAAGGCAGGGAGATCTTCATATCCCTAACACTCCATTACACCTAAAACCAGTCTTAAACCTACACTTCTCAGAGGAACTCTTCAAGTGCCTGGCATTCTGTGGCTGGGTAGAGCAGGAGGTAGCAGAACACTTTCCCAAAAGGAGCAAGGAAGTGCCTGACCTATTCCCGTCTTGCTGCCCCCAGATGCCCAGCTGACCAGGGTCTAGGGGTCACTCTGACTAAGCCCTCTCCCTTTCCTGAGGCCACTAATCCAGTACCAGGACAACTCCAATTCCTTCTAAAGGAGTCATGGGATAATTTCCTCCCAACCTTGGCCCTCAGGCAACCTCAGTTCCTAGGAACACCTCATTACCCAGTTCTTTGGGACTAACCTCAATCCTTTACAGTCACTTCATTTTGCTGAATGAGATCCATGGACTGCCCGTAATGTGAAAAATTGAAAGCATATTTGAAATTAGACCTGCATCATAATTTTGGGATGTCCTAATAGGGTGGAAGACCAAGAAGCTTGGAGCATTAGGTTGGGGTACAGAAAAGCCCAGAACTATCCAGAGAGGATTCAAGATCAGAGACAAGAGAACCTTACTGGAGAGTAAGATCAAGGACCTGAGTGTCACTATATACATGGTGTTAATGGTAACATTAAAAAGAACATCGGATCAGAAAACTATTGCTGATGAGACTAGTTATTAGTACAAGTGAACTAAACAATCGAAAAAGAAATAATTTTTTTCTTATAAAAGCAATACTAAATGTAATAATTATAATACGAAATGTAAGCATACATCCATGGCCAATCACTGAGCAAATACAACAGAAGTTATGTACACCTTGTTGTAAGTTTTATTAAGTGAAAATGCTAAGCCAAACATAAGCTTGCTTAATCTTCTTAGTTTGTGACTTGCAGCCATTAAATTATACATAAATAAAAAAAGACATTCATTAAGAAACCTTGATATTAGTTGATTTATATACTATCCAACCCTACATATCCATATCCCCAGATATTAGATGAAACATGTTACTTTACTCTAAACCTTTATTTTATGATTTGATTCTTAAAAAATAAAATTTATTGTTTGAGAATTTTTTGGAATGGGCAGTGTAATATAGTGTTTAAGAAAAAAACATTGTTGTCAGGTAAACCTGAATGTGAACGCCTCTCGTGAGCAATGTGAAGTTGGATGTGAGAAGTTACTTTGCCTCTTTATTTCTAAACGTGCTCTCCTTTAAAACAGGTACAAAAAGTGCTGTATTTCAATACACTGATCAATGGCACCACATAAGGGTAGAGATTCATGGACTCTCAGAGTTGAGAGAGGCCTACGGTACAGCCATCTAATCATAGTAGCAGAGTTCACCGCCCCCCCCCCCTTTACAGGCTTTAAAAAACCAACACCTGGGTAAT
The DNA here is from genome assembly GCA_004027955.1 of Chaetophractus vellerosus. Lineage (NCBI taxonomy): Eukaryota > Metazoa > Chordata > Mammalia > Cingulata > Chlamyphoridae > Chaetophractus > Chaetophractus vellerosus. The sequence goes on from PVKH010004304.1 coordinate 8,463, forward strand.
AAGCAAAAGGAAGGCTATATGTACAATCAGGACAGCAGAGAACTGGGGAAATGACTAAACGCTAGAACCATCTAACCTACACTCATCCAGGTGTGAGGGGACCAATCCTAGTTCTGGAGACCTCAGGATTACATAAGTGTATCCTACCCAAGCGCGCTTTGAATTTACGCAAAGCCAAGTGTGATGCTCTTATTGATGATGGGATACTGTATCTTAACGTTAACATCTTTTTTTCCAGTTCTATTTATTACCATAGCTAACGATTCCAGATCGTGCTTATTGAATCCCAACTTGTGCCAGGTGCAATACTTGGTGATTATATGTGTATCATCTCAGGCAATTCTAAAAGCAACCTTTGAGGTGATTACTATTATGCTGCCCCATTTTACAGATGATGAAAACAAGGCTCCAAGAGACCTGAAACAAGTAAAAGATTTCAGACAATAGCAAACAAATGCAATGTTATTTTTGCAAGACAATGAGATAGTAGTATCAGTTTTATTTGACTCTATGGACCATTAATCTTATAAACAAAATTTAAATCATTAGTCTTCTGTTAAAATAAAACTATAAATTCATTAACTTACCTTACGGCAAAGGACATTCAGTAACAGATATAGGAGGAAAATAACTATAAGGTCACGATAAGTAATAAAAAAATCAAAATAGTGGTAGTAGTAATAATAATATTATAACAAGAGGAATTGTGGGAAATAAAGACGATCTAGTATTTCCTTAGACTTTTTCCAAGTGGCTTGTGGAATCTCCTTCACTTGAGATCTTCCAAATGAGATGGATAAATGTGAACTATAGATGTCTGTCTCCAAAGAATGGCAGCTGGAATATTCCACTAGACAGTGAGATTTCACAGGCTACCCAAACAAAGGAGCAAACCACGTTCTCTAATGTGTTTCTCAATTTTGGCAAGTGTACAGATGTTTTATAGATTTGATCATCAAACAGTCATTGTTAATACGAGACTGGAATCCTGTGACTGCTACAGCTCTGGCAACAAATCTCCTTCAGGACAATATCTCTTGCTGACCAGTTTATGGCAAGTAACTAGTTTATGACTCCTGAGTCCATTCTGATAGGAGTTTAGAAGATGCTTCCCACATTGGCCTTGAAGGAAACTTGTACTTTAATAAGCAAGGGTCAGGAACTGAAGCACCCTCAAGATTCCCCCAGTTTCACCAAATTCCTGGGCCTCTGATGCAATTACACTGCATTCATTCAATAAACATTTAATTTGTGCTGACTATTTGCCTAGTACTGTGCTTTATGCATTGAGGGACGCCAAGAAGTGAAAGCCATGGCCTCTGGCTAAGAGGAAATTAAGCATCATGACCTTGAAGCCAAATGTTTGCTTACTGCTGACCTACTCTGGAGTCCCTGGGTCAAGGGGACCTTCCAAAGCCTCATAAGTGTCCTGGGGCTGACATTCACAGATGGTAACTAAAATTCTCAAATATCTTTTAGTCACCAGTTTTTCCACATCAATCCAGCTCCCATTCCAGTATGTAAAAGGCCATGATGCAGGGGCTGCTCCATGGCTTTCTCCTTTCAAATTGGTTTTTCTGCCCAGTACTGCAATCCAGCTTTTCCCAGTGAAATACAGAGCAACTAGTACTTTTGTACATTTCTGAGGAGGGAATGGAAAAACCAGAAAGACACAGCAGAATAGACTGACACCTCTGGAAACTTAATCTTGAATCACACACCATAGGATGTTTTCCACTCTGTAAGCTCCATGACAACAGGAACTTCATCTGCTTTTTGTTTTCTGCTTCTTGTCCAGTTCCCAGCACCTTATGAGGAAGCCCCTAATCAGTATATGCTGAACTATATATATAACAGGCAACGTTTCTTTTAAGTCCAGAGATCGATTCTCTGGACAAGTTGGCAAACTTATTTTGAAAAAGCTGCCTCTGCCCACTAGATTATTCAGATTGTTGTTTTCTTTTGTTCCTGGCATCTTGTACCTCACTGTCCTCTCCCAGGGCATGTTCAGCCCAGAGCCTCAGGAAGGATTTAGAGAGGTCTTTTTAAAGATTGTTTGGATCCATGTACATATCCAGGCTCAAGAGCAGGCCTGCGGCAAAACCACAGACAGGCACTGAGCAGCTATGGACTCCACCACAATCCAAAGTTTGATCATAACCTAGAACTGGGAAGTTAACTAAGGAAAAGCCAATTAACCAGCTCGCTCAATCTCTTTGATCACAGCCAGTTTTGAAAGTTAAATGTTTCGTGAGATCTTACTTCCTCTTTCAGGTACCAGGGAGGTTAAATCGTTTGCCCAATATCCCGCAGTGTCTCAGCAGCAGAACTGGGGTTGCAAACCTCTAGGTTTCCTTATTTCCTGCTTACTACCGCTCCCCAACAGAGAACACTCAGGGTACTCACAGTCCAAGCCCTAAGGGTGTCAGACAGGAGAAAGGAATCTCCCACTCCCACACGCACACACACTACATGCTACAGGGTGCATCTAGATTCGCCCTGCCCTAGTTGTCTATAAAGATGACTGAATTTACAGTTGGAAAATATTCACATTTTCAGCTTTTGCCAGCCTAGAACTATCACCAGGGAGCCCCAAGGGCCTAAATCCCTTGCTCTTCAACTTCCCATAATGCAGAGACAAACCAGATGATTATATACTGTTTCCCATCCTTCAGTTCCCCCAGGCAGGAATGTCCCTTAAGGGACCTGCTTGGCCTATAATAAATAAATGACTAGTGGCTATTCTAATTACATCGTGCATTATCTCCTCTCTAAAATGGCAAATTTAACTTTATTCACCACTTCAGCAACCAGAATAATAAAAGTAACAAATAACAGATGAAAAAGATTTGGAACCAAGTGGGCAAAGGCTGACAAATAGTATAATTTCTTTCATCTGCTTTCTTATTTTTACTCTTCTGGTTAACTACCTAGTTAATCTCTTATTACTAGTACTCCTTCGATAGGTCAGGAACTTTCTGACTTGACTTTCAATATCTTCAAACTTCGGTCTGATACAAAAAGCTAACAGCTTGATCTTTTTACTTGGGACCTTTATAGCCAATTAAAATCAACACTGCTTACTGTGGTGGTGAAGGCGTCCCACAATCTGGTCTCACTCCACCGTGGTGGTCCTCAGGGGGAACTATTCTACCCACCAGGGGGCATTTAGCAATGTCTGGAGACATTTTGGGTTGTCACAAATGAGGACATGCTCCTGGCATCTAATGAGTAGAGGCCAGGGAAGCTGCTAACCATCTACAATAACACTCCCCTACAACAAAGAACCATCTGAACCAGCGTGTCAATAGCCCTGAGGGGGAGAAAACCTGTTCTATTATTGCCTTCACTCCACTCCTTTGTTTCGCAGTCAATTCTTTAATAGCTAACTTGCAATCCTCAAAATATGGCCCATGTGTTCAACCTCTTAAGCCATGCATGCTGTGCCCTCCCTTTACCTGAAAGCCTCCGGCCTTTTCATCCTCTGGCAGAATCTATCTTTCTTCAAGGTCCATCTTCTCCTTGAAAGCTTCCTAGATGGATGTGCTCTTTCCTCTTACTAAACTTGCAGAAAGCTTTGCTCCTCCTCTTCAAAGACCATTATCACATATAATGGAATTATATACTCTAAGCTCCAAAAGCAGTAAAAGCCGTGCCTTGTTTGCTCAAGGCTGTGTATCCAGGGCCTAGAACAGTGTCTGGAACATAGCAAGTACTAAATAACATTTGTTGAGCAAATGAGGAATTATCTGTACTCTAAACGCTTCACTCTCCCACCAAATTGATGCTCTCTAGAGCTGGAAACATCTCCAATTCTTCTTTGAATCCTTGTCCCAACCCTTCCCACTTAAAAGGTGATTAAAGATTTGTTAAATATCTACATAATTAAATAAATACATATATAAATATAAATATTAAATAAATGCTTTGCAAAACCGAATGCAAATATGTCACATAAATATACAAGTAAAAGAAAGAGAAGAAAAGAAATAAGATTCAGGCTATAGAAATTCAAGTCCTAGGCCAATCTCATGGCACAAGTATGTGCCAACGTCTTACATTCCCTCATTTTAAAAAAAAACACCAAAATATACATTTAAATGTCAATTGCTCATCTGGAAAACAGATGAAAAAGCAGGCACGCAATGCAGGGTGTGCCATTAGCTGATTGTGGCTGAATAGAAACTAATACACTGCCCTGAACTCTGACTTCCGGTTCTAATGACGCACCACAAATCTCTTGCAACATGGAGACACTAAAGTGCAGACTAACTGTGACCAAATTATCACGACAAAATTTCAGAATAGAGAGAAAAGAGTGGGAAGAGAAATTCTGTTTTACAAATAACTTCTATCTAACGTGTTATAGCTTGCCAGAATTTTCTCAAATCCTGTATTCAATGAAGATGGAGAAGAGAGCCTATTATTCTCAGGAAGAGCTTTTTATTGTTGGTGGGGCATTTAACAATCCCTCATCCTGCTTTTTTCCAGACACACTGTTCCATCTTTTAACCTTTTCTTATAGTTTTATTTTCCATCTCATAATCATGCTTTGACATAATCCCTAATCCTCTCACAAGTTGCAGAGATGGAGAGGAACAGACCTCACATCTTAATTAGTTGCTGCTATTTGTCTGACACCTGTTAGCCACTTTGCATGCATCATGTCATTTAATTCTTACAAGCGCCCTAAACCATAGGGCTATTATTACTCCCATTTTCAAATTAGGAAACTAAGGCTCAGAGAGTTTAAGGAAATTGCCACAGGTTGGAGGGAGGCTAAAGTGGACATCAAGAGACAGAAAGTTATTGCAGTAGTCCAGGCAGGACCAAATATATAATTTGTAGACTTGGTGCAAAATAAAAATGCAGGCCCATTGATCATAAAGCAAGATAAAAGTGCTGTTAAAGATACTAAGATAGAAAGCATTTTCCTTTCTTCTGTGGTCTCTCTTTCAACCTGTCCTGGTGTTTTTATTTGCTATTTAATGCCATGCTCCCTGGAGGATGGGGATACTCACAGGATGGGTGCAGACACTCACAGGTGCACGAAGGTACCATGCAGTGACGAGGCACCCACACATTGCCCAATAGCTCCAGATTCTGCCTCCCACCAGCAGCCAACGAATATGCTGTGCCCCCCTGGGTGGGAGTGGGGAAGTCAAACCAGGTATCTCCCCTTCCTATGGACTAGCCTCTCTAACCAGGGGTAGAGGATCACCTTTGAGGGCATTGCAACCTCCACTCCAGGACAGGCTAGGTACCTACATCAGGGGTGGGTCTGATCTAGGTGACTGCCGAGTCCCCCATGAATGTGCTGCCCAGAGACACCAGGCCCAACCCCAAGCCTCCCCACACCTGTGCCTAGATCCACAACAAGGGCAGAAGGTAGCGGCAGTCATGGGGGAGTAGAGGATGCCAGGGAGAGGTGATAGGTGGCTAAGAAGCAGCAGGAGGTAGAACCTTAAGGCTCCAAGCCCCTAGCACATGCTCCATTGTCCCATCTCGGATTCAAAGATAAAATTATTAAGAATTCCAAGAAGGCTACTGCAGAGAGAGCATTAAACCCCAAGTGCGGGGTTGAGTGTGTAACCCTCCATGACTGCACTAGTCACATGCTCATGAGGTTGCAGCTTAGATCAGTCTTCTAGAAAGAACTTGCTCAGCTGCAAGAAGTGAAGTTAGCCCACAGTCTCCAGCTGTTAACACCTTCAGGCTCTGCCTCAGCTTTTAAGCTGAGCCACACTTTTCCCAGGCAGCCCTCAGTCAGTGTGGAAATGCAGGTGTTTGTTCATTTCTGCCCAACGCAGGGTTCCTATAACGGGCAATATTTTTCCCTCTCTCACTTGTATATCCTATGATTTTGTCAGATCAGATCTGCATTATAATCTGAGGCTCTCCTGCTAAGTCCTGCTTTCTCATCCTTTTCCTTTCACAGGTAGGAGATCTGCATGGTGATCTGAAGATTTTCCCTGCCCATTCCTGCCTTTTCTCCCTTTTGTCTTTTACAGGCATTCATCCCCAATAAACCTCTTGCTCTCCTAACTCCATCTCAGCAATTCTTCCCAGAGGATACAACTGAGACAGAGTGTCAAAGATGTCTCCTATTATCTGGTTTTGCATCTGCATGGGACATTAAAAAACAACAGGTTTATTATGCATCAATTCAACAATTATCTTTGAGCACCTTTTTTGCAAAGCACTATGCTTGGTAAAATGAAGAATGCAAATTAATATTGTCAAGAGCACTGTTCCTTAAGAAGACTATAGTCTAGATGGAAAGAAAATGAACTGATGATTTTTCTAAGCACCTAAGGAGAATTTTTTACAAGAGATTAAAAACCTCCATATGTTGAGCCAGACGCCTCAAAGATGGCAGAGTAAGTATCTTCTGCCAGCCTAGATATAGGTTCCAGATTGTGTGTGTCTGTGTGTATGTGTGTTGGAGCTGTATAACTTCTCATCTCATAAATAGAGTTAATAGTTAATATTAAATAGTTTCTACTTCATAAAACAACAAGAAAATCTACCTTGACTTCCTGAAGAGTCTGAACCTGAACTTGAGCTCAACCTGTGTCCAAAAAGTAAAAATCTGAATCTTCCAAGTAGCCCCAAGTCTGGATGTGAGTTTAGAGTGGTGGAAGGACAGCAGGATAAGCCTAACGGTCCTCCAGAAAGGTCCGTGTGCCTAGCTCCAACAGGCCTGGCTGGGCTAATTCGGAAAGTTGCTCACAAGTACTTAAATATGTGCCTGCTGGTCCAAGGGTGCATCAAAGGATTGACACTTCATCTGCCAATGCTCTCCTTTATCTGCTTGCTCTTTATTGGAATCACTTCTAAATAGAGGTTTATGGAATTAATCCACTCCAAATAAGATGATCACGTACAATATTTCTGCCAGGTGTTCCAATGGAACAAAGAGAATTGTTGAATCAAATGTCAAGCTTTGTGGTATGTAATTCAGAAATCAGAGTTCCCTGGCATAGCCCTGACTTTGGACATTCAACCCATCACTCACAATTCAGTGACAATGCACATTCCATCTCTTCAAGAGCCAGGAATGCTGATGGAGAAGTGGAATTTGTGCTTAGGTTTTCTGCACAAGTGGACCTGATCCAGCCATACTATGTATGATCCCAAGTTCTCTGATGAGCCATTCTGCATTGACATTGGAACATTTCAAATCATGGTGCTTCTTGGCAATGGTCTGTAGTAATCAAACTGGGCATATTAAAACACTGGTTGGTAGCCCATTGCCTTGCAGGCTTTGCAAAAGGTACTCATAAGAGTCTTAGAGACAAGGGATTTTCTTTACCCCTTTCCCCAGATGAAAAGAGTAAGATTGAGGGAAAAGTAAAGCTGCTTGTCCCTGTGTCTACACTCTCACCTGTATTTCCATTTGACACACTAAGGAAGGTAGGACAGATGTGAAGCAGGAGAACACGAGGTGGGTGGAGTAATCCCCAGATAAATCTGAACTGCAGGTGGACTTTGAGGGACACATTGAGAAAGGTTGGGAACCATAGTAAACTTAGAACTGTTAGAGAGTCTGCATTGATAGGGTTATATTATTTTAATTCCCTTTGTACTTTTTTCCCTAAGCCTAACAAGAGGAAATAAATAGGCATGTGGCGTTGAAGTCTCCACATTGCTGTTCCTATAAATTGGCACCTGGTACATCATTTGATTCATGTCAGCACCACAGGTACCAGTCAGATTCTGCACATCCAGATTCTAAAGCTGAAAGATGGCAGCCCTGAGAATTCTGGAAACTATTTTGCTAGGCGATGGCCCTTCCATGGGAAGGGCAGGTCATTCTATAAGAGTACCTCTTCCCATTCCATAGACCCTACCTCAATCCCTAGCCCTATATTTGTAAACATTCACCTTTCCTGAGAGACACACAAGAAAGAGAATTGGGTCATTTGCTAGACAATTCTAGAAATCTCCACAATTGCTCAGAGGAGGTCACCATGCCAAGAGGTCTTTGTGCAGGCAGACGGACCCTCATAGAAGGAGGCAAAGCACTAGATGTAGAGGTGGCAGGCTCAGAATATTTCAGCTAAACGGTACTACCACGTGATCATCAATCCCCTGCCTTCTTTTCAGAGATGAAGAAACTGAAACCCAAAGATGTGAAGGGGCTTTCACAAAGTCACAGGGGCAGAACTCCAGCTTGGTCCTGGGTATCCCAATTCCAGTCCTGCTCTTTCTATTGCAGGCTGATAAGCCTGCCGGTGAGGCTGCTAGACCCTCAGAGAAACAATTGCAGGGAGCATCTTCTTTAAGGATCACAACATGGGGGCCCCTCGGGGAGCACGACCTGCCATCTCTCTGTCCTTCTCATTCCCGTCACTCTCCATGATGAGTCAGATAATTCCTCCCAGGAAATCTGCAGTAACAGCAAGAAAAGCTTTTTCCTCCAGTGCAGCAAACATTCACAACTCACCTAAAATTCCCAGTGCTTTGCTAGGTACTGCATGTGTGGAGTGGAGGGGGCATTCAAAATGGACTCATGAGGCTCTTGTCCTCAAAGAGCTCACCGTTTAATGGGGGTGGGGGGAGGTGGGACACGCAGACATTCTCACTAATAACCGTGGGACCAGTCACGGTGTGGAAATTGCTCAAATCGAGGCAAACAGGATCAAAGGAACCCAGAGCTCACTTTGATTTCTTATAGTAGCCAGCCCACAAGAAGTAAATTTCAGAAGTGAATTTCAAATGTGTAAATTGTATGGACAAGGAAATTGCTGATCTTTTAACTGATTTTTTTTTTCTTTCTGACTATTCTATAGCAGAATTTTACTTCTTTGAGTTTGTTCAGTCCTGGCTGTAAGTAGCATCTGTCAGCCTTATGCCTTCTTTGGATCCCCCGTGATGGACTCTAGCGGTAAGGTTTGCGCCTTTGGTGGTAAGGGCTTCCTCATCTTCCAGGCCCTTCCTCTCTGCCCCGCCCACGCTGGTCTCTGTCCACAGCCAGCGCCAAATGATTCCTGTCATTTGGCCACAGGTGGCCTGCAGAGCTCGGGCTTTCTGACATTGAGCTAGGGACCACCCTGAAGCATCTTAGGCGGGAACGTGAGAAGGGGAGAGGCTGGCCTCCACTTCTTTCCTGTGGTTAACAAAACCCCTAGTTATTTTGAAGCCACCCCAAAAGGCTGTGGCATGTGTCATCAGGGCTTTTACAAGTGCTGCCACCTTTGACAAAGACAGTGGATCTGCTGCGGGCTTCCAGGGAAATTCTGGTCCATGTGCCCTGATCCTTTGATGTGCATTCCCCAGCTAGCATTGTGTAAGAATTAGACATTTTAAGCAGCTTGCAAAAAGATGCTGAGATTTCCCACTAGCAAACCAAAGCAGGAAATTCTGTCTTTTCACACTCTGTTCTAAACCAAGAATGCTGAAATTCCAAACAGCTTCTGAATTTGGCCAAAAAGCATCCCCATCCGCATGCTGAGGAGTGCCTTAGCGCTACTACCCATCTTCATTTTCAAAACATAGGGCTGCCTAGCTCATAACAATATGCTCCTAGAAGCCCAGCGAGAGAAAAGATGGCTCCTCCCTATATGGGAAGCCTCCGCTTCTCCTCTGCTCTTGCTCTCACTCCAACGCCCGAGGCCCCAGCTCCGAGAGCAGAGCAGGGGCTACAGAGGTGCAGAGCTCCAAGAAGAGAAACCAGCCAGTGCGGGCCCCTCCACGCTGTCACAGAGCGCCCTAACCTCACGCCTCTAAAAGCCACCCTCAGCACGGCCAGCAGTAGCCCAAGACTGCCCTGTCTTCCCTGGGCCACCCATGGCTTTGATGTGTCCCAGATTTTAAGAGGCTGAATCTTCTTTTAGCTCCCTGTGTGCTTCTCTCTCTCTGCTTTAAAGTCAATGTACTCATTTACTTGTTTAATAGTATTTATTAAATAGATATTTTCTCATATCTACCATGTTCCAGGTACCATTCTAGTCATTGGAGATGACATAACTACCCTTCTGGAGATTACACTCTAACACGGGCAACAGAAGATAAACAAGTAGCAAATAAGCATATAATCAAATAAATAATCATATAATAAAAGGTCCTATGTGTGGGAGTGTGGGTACCAACAACATTTGAGTCCTGACTCAAGCACTATATGGACCCTTATTAGGTCATTTTATCCTCAGAGAAATCCGATGAGGCAGTATCATCAGCCTTGCTAGAAACATAAGAAAACTGAAGTTCAGATCACGCAGCCAAAACTGGTAGAACCCACATTTGAACCTGTGTCCGTTTGTCTCTAAAACCCATTATCTCCTTCTACCACAAGAGAGGTGAGGGGTAAAAGGGAAGGGCAGTCCCAGGACCGAGAGCCTTTAAAGCAGGGGTTCTCCCAAACGCCAACTTCCACCCACCCCAGGCATTGAAGGGGAGACCAAAGTTCTGGTCTAATCCCTTTTTAGGATTTGTAGGGCCTCCATTGAATCCCCAGCCAGTGGGTAAAGATAAGAAGCTCCTTTACAGGACCTGGAGTTGCCCTCCTGAATACTAGATGGAAAAAAAGAAAAGAAAAAAGAAAATCTCCCTTTTCCAATACTACTGTCATTCAAAACATACAGGCTCCCATGCTGGATCACAGCAGACCCTTCCATCATTTGAGTTGCTTCTTGCTCTAGTGGATTAGATCTTTGGGCAGTAACTTATTTTAAGTTACGAAGCCCCTCAGTGCCCACAGGTAAAGCAGAAGTATAGCTGAAGCACTTTGGACCTGAAATCAAAACACCTGGTATCAAAGCCTAGCTCTTCCACTTACAAGTTATATGGTCTTGAGCAAGAGAATTAATATCTTTGAACCTCAAACTATTTTTCTCTAAAAAGAGTCTCAAATTCCTTTCCTGTAAAATAAATAGCTATGCTACTTACCTCACAACAATCATTGTGAAGAGAAAGAATGAGACCTAAAGGAGAAAGCACTCAATACATAATTGTATTTCCAAAAAGGTTAGAGGTGGCTTAATTTTAATTTTTCCTCATCAAAATTGAGAGCAAAGTATGTCCTTTGGCTACCACTTCAAATCTTGCTTATATCTCTTATTTCTGGGAAGAAATTCAGATCTTGCATCTTATTGCCTTGGTAGTCCCCTGAGGAGAGGTCCCTTAATTAAGGGCATTTGGTGACAATTCTCCCAATATGTATAGTAGCCTCTCAGAATACACCAGGGAATCATAAAGGGAGTTTTCCTCTTCAATATCCATATTTCCAAATACTTTCTTATCTGTTGTTTAAACTCTCAGGCTCACAATAGCATGGAAGGCTGGACTTTCCAACCATTTTATAAACTGAGGTTGGAAGGGTTAAAAAAGAGACAACCAGGAAAGCTGGCTGAATCAGCACTGTTCCTATGGGCTTTGTAACCTGGACATTTTTTCCCACTTAAGAGGGATAATATTTACCTGAAATAAACAAAAGAGTAACTTTGAAGCATGGTTTGGTAGAGATAGAGATTAGCTGAGAGGGAGGAAAGTGTTAAAAAAAACAAAGGGCAGAGAGGAAATGAAATAACCTCCCTACCTCTTATCCTTAAGGGCTTGCAAAAGTCTGTCTGGGGCCAGCAGCCTCAGGAAACTCCAGGGCTGTTTCTTCCCTTCACCTTTGGGCTGTTTTTTACAGCAGTTCATTAAGAAGATCTTTTCCATCAGCCTTATCTCTTTCTTGGCTCTTGTTCAGGGTGAGTCAGACCTGGAACACTGACTTTCACAAAGACTCACCAATCTTTTGTCTAGACACATATGTCTTCTAACAAAGTTCTGCTGACTGGGGAGAGGATGCTGGTAAAACAGGTGGGTTTTTTTTGAATGACGGGACAGGCAGGGGACTAAGAGTAGGGGATCTGGGGAAGGGTTGATGGCATATAAAAGTGGACAATTGAAAGCACTTGGGGGTCTGAACTCTCTGTTGGAAACACCTAAGGGGATCAGTCTGGAGCATTCCTGAAAGGATTTAGACCTCCTCCAGAGAAGGCTTGGGTTCAGAGGCCCCGGGGCATTTGCACATCCCATTCCTTTTGCCTGGACCACTTTCTACTCTTCATTTCTACCTCCTCTTCTGCTGGTCAACTTGTACTCATTCTTCAAGTCTGCTACTAAAAGACACTTCCAGAAAATCTCTCCCTGACCCCTGTAGGCTAGGTTCAATCCTCCTTATATACTCTTATAACACCCTGTACTACTCCAGTGTAGCTCTCATTAGCACCATAATTAAATGATGACATGTTTATGGCTATATTATAATTGACTTTATAATTTTTATGCAGCAGTGTTAGTACACAAACAAAAATAATGTAATTATTATTAAATGGATAATGTTGTCTTCCTAGCTAGAATTTAAACTCCTTGAGAGCAGGAACTGCTTGGACTTATAAATCGTTGGATACCCAGGGCCTTACATTGTGCCTGACACATAGTTGGGGCTTAAAATTCTGTGTTGAATGAATGAGTAACTAAATGCATGAGATTGTCCATAAGAAGCTCCAGTAACAAGAGGAAAGCGCGAGGGAAAAACAAAAATAACAACACTCAATAGTTCATACCAGTTCAGGCTGGGCATGCAATTTCCCAATCTCCATTTCAGCTACCCAGGCATTCGTAGTGTGGAATCTGCTGCCCACAACATGTGGCTTTGCCGAACATAGAGTCCATCTTAAGACTTATCCCACTGCCGCCTTTATCAGCAGGGAAAAACACAAAACCAAAGAAAACTTGGAAGCCCGCTCTCTGGCTGTACTGTACATTTCCCTTTAAAAACAAAAAGTGGTCTTTGTCATTTCAGAGAAATTCAAAATTCATTTAAAGCTGAAAAATAACTCATTGTTAAGGAAAAAAATTATTAAGTAGTGAATCAGACTATGGTTTTGGCAGCCTATTTCACCTGCCATATATCATATGCCATGCTGCATTAGCCATCTTTCCATGAGGTTCCATCAATCAACAAATAAGATTGGGCATGTCTCTGTGTAAGTCTGGTCTCCCCAGAGATACTGTTATCTCTATCAATGCAGAGCTGGTTTCACGCATACTTTTTCATAACGCCAATGCTTATCACAGTGCCTTGGACACAGTGAGTAATCTATGAATAATCTACATAAGAGATGCAGCAAGTCTAGAGGTCCTTGAAGAGGTCCCCCATCAGAGCTAAAATATCCTTCACTAGTCTACCTCATACAGCATGATTCTTTCCTTTCAGAAAAGTTTTACAAAATGATCTCTCTGTCCCTGCCTCCCTCCCTCCTCGCCCCTCCGCCTCTGGAGGTGCACCTGATTGCAGTCTGTTCTCTCCTTGCCTTCATCCCATGATGTGTACCAGCTCAATAAGTGTCTTCCATCTGCTCTCTCCTGCTCTCCCTCCCTCAAACCCTCCCACCCCCTTCTTGCTATTCAAATGAGTCTCACAAGGAACAAGTCCTCCTCCATGTGGGGCTCTGTTAGAGTCCTTTCAGATGGCTGTATTTTCCTGGTCATAAATCATCCCCAATGTCGAACATCTTCTTAGGCAAGCATCTTTATAAAGAAAGCAAGTCATGGTATATGTATATTTCCATTAATAAGTTGTGAAGGTCAGGACTCTAAGAAACTTTTACAAGTTCAGTGAAGGTGTTTAATAGGATCTTTCATTATAAGATGTTAAAAAAAAATCTGTTAGTTTAATCAACATTCTTAGTCCATATATCAATGTCAAAGCAATGAGAGAGCCAAGAGCCTTGAGCACTGGTGGCTATAACTAATACGCTGCTGGTGCTTTGGTGAAATCCCACATTTTCAATATATTTTCACTTGATTCCAGCTTAATTTCTTTTGAATGACCCCATTTATTTTAAGGCCTCAGTCTGTAATGCTTTGCACTGTTAATAATGCTCCCGTATAAATAAGCAAGGTGAGCTGGCATAGGCCAGGGTCTACAAACATTCACAGTTACAGTCCAAATGTCAAGAAGCAGGAGGGAGTTTTAGAAGTCCATCAAGTTGAACAAAAATGGGCCATTTTTATGAATAAACTCATCTCAGCATAGGTCTCAATACATTATCCAATGGCTTACTGGCTGATATTCTCATACACGGAACAAAGAAATGGAAAAAATATGCCATCATGTTAAAATTCCTTAGTTAGAGGGGCTATCAATATTAGCATTTGGGGATGGTGGTTCTTCTTTCCTTCATTCAACATAAACTCATCTTTTTAATGCCAACAATGTGATCAGCATGGTGCCAAAACCACAAAGCAGTGTACTCACCAGTAGAGTTCTTCCTCAAGTATGATCACTGAATACTCAGAGGGAACTGTCAAAGTTCCTGCAATCTACAGGATATTGTAGATGGTCCTTCCTCTCACAGTTCAAGTAAGGAAATTCAAAAGAGAACTGGTGGCCTCTGAGACAGACAACCTTCCATGTCTGCTTCATAGCCATTACCACATCAACAAGAGCAGGTGTAGCCCTTTGTTTCTGTTCTGTGTGTAGCAGCCATGCACCATCCAGCTAAACCAGCCCGTGGGGTCATTGTCTCCATTGGCTCATTCTCCCGGTTGATTCCTAACACAAATGAAAAGCTTAAGCATGCAGAAGAGATGCAGGAGAGCTGCTCAGTAAAGGTGAGTCTGCTCTCCCTATCTTCAGCACATCCAGGAAGAATTCTCTCTGCTCTCCCTCATTTGACTGTGCAACCTCAGACCAGGTCTCAACATCTTCCCTTCATTACATGGGAGTACTACAGAGCAATGGGCTGGCCTGACTGTATTCTACATGCCCCCCACAAGGAGAGGAGCCGCCGACAGGCATGGGAGAATCTGGGAAGAGCGAGGCTGCGTCTATTTTCCATCAGGCACTGGGTTAACCACTTCCAAACATTGTGACATTTGAGCTTCACGAGGATCTAAAGCAGGTTTGATCTGCATTTTTCAGATGAGGAAATTGAGCTTTAAGGAAATCATCTAACTTGCCCCAGGTCACACAGCTAGAATGTGAGTGAGGCGCTTAACCCAAGTCTTTCTGATTTCAAAGTTTTTGTTTTCCCCCGAAACTTTCCTGAGAAAATGGGACCAAACCTCAGAAGGCTTTTAACCTGTATGCCAAACTGAAGAGGGCTGGGAAAGAACCAAATTGGAG
>PVKH010004305.1:0-23572 GCA_004027955.1 Chaetophractus vellerosus
TATAAGGGGATGACCTAAATGAAATGATTGAATGCAGAATTTTAGGGATATTACTGTATCACTTATAGAATAGCTTGGAAGAGTAAAGAAAAATAGAAGAGCAAAGATACAGGTAATTCAGGATGGACTATAAATGCTGTGATATTTATAGAAATCCCAGGTGATGAGCTAATGAAGTTCTGGTTAAATACCTATTAATTGCTTATTAAACCAAAACTTTCCTTTTACAATATACCAGGCCTCTCAAATACAGTGTTTTATTTAGAGTGTTTACATTAGAATAGCCTAGGGTACATTTTCTGCACAAAACACTGAATCAAGATCCTTAGGAGTTTGCCAGTAATCTACATTTGTAGAACCCCAAAGTTAAGAGAGCCTCTCACTGTATTGTCCCAAAGTACATAAATGGGCCTGTTCTGACTGAAATAGATATTTACATATTGCATATTTGTTGCACACCTCCATGTTTTTTTTTGTTTTGTTTCTTTAATGCCGTGGCATTGTAAGAATAACAGTGTGATATGACTTGGAAGACAGTACCTTATAAGACTTTACCTCAGTCTACAAATAAAATGCTTATTTGAGATCTAGATTTGTTAAATATAGAAATGAGGTCAGTAAATATCAATAAGAGCTGCTTGGTATCATACATTACAAATAAAGCAGTGTGTTTAATCTTCTCTGTTCCTTTTTAGAGAATTGCTTTGTTTTTGGAGTCTTTGTCTTTTTCACCTTTTAAAAATATATAAATTCCAATAGATAAGTCCATTTTACCTAAAACTATTAATAGTTCTAGCTCATGTTGACTAACTTGACCTGTTTTGCATTCATTTAATATAGACTTAAAAATAATATAGGCAATATAGTCTGGTAAGTATGATAGCAATCCTATACAGCATATTATGCATGGTAATTGAGGAAGGAATAGCATTTTGGTACAATTATTCATTCTTTGATAAGGATCTCATTTTTGCTAACTACCTACTAGAGCATCTGTTCTGGTCCAGTTTTGACCCTTGGTTTCCTTGGATATTCCTGAGTTCTACCTATCTTTTTCTTTAGCCACATATATTTCTTCTTCTTCAGGAATTTGTCACTCCCATTGTTTTTCTGTTTGTTCTTCTGGTCTTTTGTTTTTTGCTTTTGTGCCTGAGAAATGGCAGTTTCATATTTCAGGAAATCGTTGTAGCTTTGCTTCCCTACAGTATGCTCTGTAAAAAGCTGAGTGCCAGTGCTTTGTAAAATATTCTGTTTCTCTTGATGCTGGGTACTTGTATCTAAAGTGCTACTGTGAAGGAAGGAGGATTTTACATACTTTGTGACGAGGAGTGATTGTGGTACAATTTAAAACAGGTTCCCACCTACCTTATACACACAATCACACCTTAACCTACCTTCTCCTTACCTTTGGATACTTCCTATGTAATATCTTTAAACATTCTTATTCTACCTCTGTACCCCTAACTGCAGCAGTTAAAATAATCTTCCTTTTTTAAGCATTTGATTTCTAGGTGGTGGGATATATTATATCTGGGATGCATTTTGAAATTGGATGCCATTTGGTAGCAAGCATATGATCAAGACTATTGTAATTAGGTGTAGCCTATTTGTACATTTTTAGAAAAAATGATGATGACAGTAACAACACTAAGTATCATTAAGCACCTACAACAGTGAATATGGAATTTTTTATCTAGTGGGAGATTTTTATAGATGCATACATACATATGTATACATATACATATATGTATATATACAGACTTAAATATGTTTATAGGATTGACGTAGTATGGAATTAAAGTATAATAAAAGGGAAGTGGATGTGGCTCAGGCAGTTGGGCACTGCCTACCACACGGAAGGTCCCAGGTTCGGTTCCTGGTGCCTCCTAAAGAAGAAAAGCAAGACAGCGAGCAGACATGACAGGCTGGTGCAGGAAG
Source organism: Chaetophractus vellerosus (assembly GCA_004027955.1). NCBI lineage: Eukaryota > Metazoa > Chordata > Mammalia > Cingulata > Chlamyphoridae > Chaetophractus > Chaetophractus vellerosus. The sequence continues at coordinate 1,939 of PVKH010004305.1, forward strand.
ATGACGTGAGGAGACACACAACAAGCAGGGAGCGGAGGTGGCTCAAGCGATTGGGTGCCTCCCTCCCACATGAGAGGTCCCGGGTTTTTTAAAGTATAATAAAAATAATAATGGGAAAAATTGAACCAGATAATCAAAAGGGCTTTCCCCTACTATCTGTGGCAGAGATTTGGGTGAATTTTTAAATCTGTGTCTCATAAAACAAAGTAAGATGAGATAGCATCTGAGATTCTTTCCAAATTCTACACTTCTCTATTTTACCCAGATTAATATCATATGAGAATATCCTTTGACTCCTTTTCAAAATAATTCAGTGCGTGTGCAAGCTGTGTCTTCAAATAGTGTTTAAGCTTTAAATTTAGAATTTTGAATAGTTGAATCATTTTCTGTGCCTTTAAAATATGAAGGAAGTTTTATCTTTACTTTCAGTGCTCATTTAAGAGGTTATATAACCTTAAATCCTGAAGTAATGTATCTTATAAAACCAGAGGTTGGCAAACAGGCCCACACCAGGTTTTTTTTAATAGTTTTTTTGGAACAGCCATGATCATTTAACCATTCACATGTCTTTAAATAGGCTTAGGAAGAAGTTTCACCAAAATATAAAACATAACCTTCCTGTTATGAATCCCCACTTTATACTTTTTTTTTTTTAAGATTTATTTTTTATTTATTACATATTTCCCCCTTTCTGCTTGTTCTTGCTGTGTTCATTTCTGCATTCTTCTGTCTCTGCTTTTCTCCCCCTGCTGCGGCGACCTGCCTGCTCGTGGCGGCTTGGCCTGCTTGCGGGGGCTTGCCCTGCCTGTGGCGGCTTGGCCTGGCCGCGGCAGCTTGCCTTCTCAAGGTGGTCTGCCCGCTCGAGGCCCCAGGAACCCGGGGCCTCCTATGTGGTAAACCGGTGCCCTACCAATTGGGCTACAGCTGGCCCCCCACTTTATGCTTTGATAGTTTGGTTTTTCCTTCTCTCTTCTAGTGAAGAACAGCATTACCAATACCGTTGTTATTTTTTCCAGTTATTGTAATTTATATCTTCTATTATAGCATCCTGAAATTATTTTTAATACTCTTACCATTAACATAATTAAATCCTTTTATTTCACAGGAAGATGAAAAATTTCTGACAGATTTGTTTGCACAGCTAACAGATGAAGCAACAGATGAGGAAAAAAGACAGGAATTGGTAAGAAATGATACATTACATAGGGCATAAAGCTAAAACAGTGAACTTTTTATATTTATTTATCATTTTTTTCTAATTTCAGGTTAACTTTTTGAAAGAATTTTGTGCGTTTTCCCAAACGCTACAACCTCAAAACAGAGATGCTTTTTTCAAGACATTGTCAAACATGGGCATATTACCAGCTTTAGAAGTTATCCTTGTAAGTTTTTCTCCTCTTTTTAGGTTGCAAGTATTTTGTTATAGCCAATATGTAATATTAGCTGTGCATTACATAAATAAGGTATAAACTTCTAGATTTAAGTAGTATTATGGAGTTTACAGTCTTTACAACAGTATTGAAAGAATGCTTTTATAGGAATCTTCTATATTAATAATTTCTTAACTTTGCAGCCTATTGGTTATTTTAATTGAAGTGTTAAAGTAGAAAGGCAAACAGGAATAAGTGATTTACAAAGAGCAATTTTATCTATTGAACAAGTGTTTTACATGCAGCAGAATTTCCTTGACTTTTCTTTTATGTTGCAATGTTTTGTTATAATTTGTTTTGGTAGGTTTTGGATTTACATATCAAATAAGTCCCATATTTTTATAGTTACTAAGAAGTGCTTTTCATCTGCAGGGCATGGATGATACACAGGTGCGAAGTGCTGCAACTGATATATTCTCATACTTGGTTGAATATAATCCGTCCATGGTACGAGAATTTGTCATGCAGGAGGCACAGCAGAATGATGATGTAAGTAAGAAGTTAACAGAGCAAAAAATAACCAACAAGGTAAATATTATTTGCACTAATAGTAAGTATTTGTACATGGGAAGCTATTGCTGTATTTATTATTCATTTTTAAGATTTAAGAACTAGTTGTTTGAGAAAAGTGTAGGCACAGTATTACATGGCCTATTCTTCCCCAAAATTGGATCCTATCTCAGTTTATACATTTATTTTCTCTTACAGCAATTATTTAATGATATAAATTTATTTTTAAAATTTTGAGATCAAGTTTCTTTTTGATTCTGAAGTTAACTTGCTGTGATGTCTTGTTTCAATTATTTAATCAGTTCTTCTATATGGGGGATTATGAGTAACTTGCCTAGGAAAACTGGGTCTGATTCCCCAAATCATCAAGAATGAAGAAATGAAGCACAGTCCCTGGAAAGTGTTCTTAAGTTAGGTGCTATCTCTAACTTAACCTCCTAACCACATAGAACAAGGTTTCTTGATTCCTCCCCGCCCACACACACACACACACACACACACCCTAGCATCTATGAGAAATCATCATAGATTATCACTTTTATAGTAACTGAGAGACTATATCATGCTACTGTGAATGGCACTTCCCGAGCATATGCATGACATATGTGGCAGATCGAAATGTGTATGCTTTAATTTTCAGATGATTAAAACCAATGATTTTGATTTTTCCTTTCTCCCCCATAAAAATCTTGGAAGTAATTTTTTATTTATGAATAGACTAAGATATTCTGCCCTCAACTACTTCTTAAGTTTAAGGGGAAAAAAGATATTCTTCCAAAGGGGAAAAAATCCATGTAGAATTCCAGGATATAGTGTTTTTACACAATGATATAGTCTTTGTTAATTTTTTTAAAGCCCCAGATGTGTTGTGATGTCAAAATGAAGTAGAAAACCTAGTAACTTCTATATTTCAGGATTAAAACATATATATGTATAGTACCAGGGGAAGTACAGAAATTACTAGTTTGAACCTTTGAATATTATGTATAGACATATCTTGAGAACCAAGGCTAGTCATGTTGGCTCCTGCTCCCCACTAGTTAAGTATACGTTGATGTACTTCATAATCCTTCACTCACGTGGTCATAAACTATCTGTATTTCCTCTGTCTTGTCCCCCTTACCATTGTGTACCATAGGCAGGGATTTTCTCACTGAACCCCTCTCAGTTTTTATTTACTCCTTAGGCCAGAAACAGCAGTCATAATAGAGCCTCAGAAAAACAAGCAGTCAATTTTTTTTAACTACTTGGAGTCTATGTAATCCATTTGTTTTCTTCTGCTCTCTCTAAATTACAGTAGTCTCATTATCCCAAATTTCAGACATTCCATCAATGGAGAACACATATTTGCCATAAATAAAATACATCTACGGAAATAAATGCAGTGAATATAGAAGAGTGTTATACATTCTAGCAAAATATTCTTACTCTTAAAGCTGTGATAGCCTCCCTCATAAGCGAGATTACACTGAGAGGTGTAAAGATATAATAGAACTAGGCTGAAACCTTTTTTGTTTTAATCAGAGGGATTTAAGGATAATACAAAAAGAAGGGAACTTTTTCTTCTCTTTGGCATAATTTAGTGTAATGTCCCTTTACCACACTTCAGGGAAACACTGCCATAAATCCTGTTAAAGTCAGTCAATTAGGTTATTTCATTTTGTTTATAATAACAAGATAGTTAGAACTAGGCATGATGCTATATAGTATATGTCTTAGTATGTGCTTTTTCCATTCTCTCCCTTAATTAGTGATCTTTATTATATGTTTTTCTTACCAGGATATTCTGCTCATCAACCTCATTATAGAACATATGATTTGTGATACAGATCCTGAACTTGGAGGAGCAGTCCAACTTATGGGCCTCCTTCGAACTTTAGTTGACCCAGAGAACATGCTAGCCACTGCCAATGTAAGCTTTGGGTGTTTTTCTTTTTCATAGCTAGTATATTAAAGAACCAGTGCGTTTAAATTTCATGGAAGTGTTTTTAATTCCTTAGAAAACAGAAAAGACTGAATTTCTCGGTTTCTTCTATAAGCACTGTATGCATGTTCTCACTGCTCCATTGTTGGCAAATACAACAGAAGAGAAACCTAGTAAAGGTAAGATAATGTAGGTTTGTAGTTACATTCTGTTTTTGAATTCCAAAACTCAAAGTTGGTGTTGGGTAACAGTCTTTAAAAAGTTCAAACCATTTGGTTAACATAAAGGTCTCCTAACAAATTTTGAGAAGATGTGTAAGTGTTCAATATAAAATTTCTTTCAAAAGTGCTATAATCAGAGATAACAAACATGTAAAAGAAGAAATAAAAGATTTGTTGCTTTCAGAATTTTAAAACTAATTTTTTTGTTCAATATTTATATTTAGTGTGCATTTACACAAAATAGGATAGGAGAAAGGAAGTAGCGTATTTGGAGAAGTTAAGCTGTGATAAAACTCAGGTTATATTTCAGGTGTGTAGAGAGCTAAGCTTTTGCTCAGTATTAAGCTATTTGTGTTGAGAATTATTCCTATGTTTGGGTTATTAGTTTTGTATTTTATTCCTTAGAGCTTTGGCCTTTCTCTGTGTATGTGTTTAATTTAGGAAGGAGCTTTAGAGTGTTCACTGGAAAGTCTTTATGGAAGCTCTGGGAATAAATGTTATTTGAATTATCAATAATATAGTACATTTAACTTCATTTATAGAAAATGTTAAAATTTTTTTGGCGACTCTAGAATCAAGTCTTTGAAATGTGGAATATTTGTTTGTCTACTTTAGTCAGAATTACATAAAGCTTGAGGCTTATTTCAAACCACATTTTTAGTTCTTCAAACATTTACTGAAAGCCCATTGTGTGGAAGGCACTGTGCTGCATTTATTCTCTATGGGTTGGATGGGGGACGGAAAAAAATGAGTAGAATATCTTTCAGAGGCTTGCTGCCTGGTAAGGAAGGAATATAAACCAAAGATTATAATTCATTGTGGACTCATGATGTATAATAAAGAGGTTTAAAATACACTGGAATCCCTTTTCCCTAAATTTAAAATATATGAATTTAGCCTTTGATGTAAAGTTATAGTACCTTTCAGAAATGTTAAATAGACATTTTACTTGATTGAATTTAGGTTCTTACATTTGAGGAGGAAAAAAATGTTAGCCATTATATATAACTGTGTTTTATTTATTTTAGATGATTTTCAAACGGCTCAGTTATTGGCACTTGTATTGGAATTGTTAACGTTTTGTGTGGAACACCATACCTACCACATAAAGAACTACATTATTAATAAGGATATCCTCCGGAGAGTGTTAGTTCTTATGGCCTCAAAACATGCTTTCTTGGCGTTATGTAAGTGTTGTTTTGGTAGAATTATTTATTATTATCTTTATATATTATTATGCTGCTATCTTTGGGTCTTACAGCCTGGGGAAAAAAGATCACTGGTCTAGTGGCACTGCCACTCATTATTTAGTTTCATCATATTGAGCTGGTGATTTTCCTGGCTCTTCTTTCTCATAAATAAATAGCACAGGGGCTAGAGTGCATCCATAAAACCATATTAAAGTATTATATTATTAAAAGAAGACTTGTGATCTTTTTACCCCAGTTATATTAGAGCAGGGGCAGCAAACTACAACCTGTGGCCTGTTTTTGTATGACCTGCAAGCTGAAAATGATTTTTATGTTTTTAAAAAATAGAAGAATATGCTACAGAGACCATCTGTAGTATACAAAGCCTGAAGAGTTTACTATCTGGCCCTTTGTGGAAGTTTGATGGCACCTTTTTAGGGTAACAGGTAGACTTTTAATAAGGTTGTTTTTAGTTATATATAAATTTTTCAAAATTCACTTTCATAGTGTTTTTAAGACACTAGTTTTTTAGAGTAAACATGTTTCCAAATTAGAAATAGGGCTAAGCCAGTATATTCTTGATCATGTTAACAGCCAGCCTTCTTAACCTAATGAGTTTCTTTATTTCAACTGTCCTTATTGTGAAGTTGGCAGACCAAGTTTAGGGGTATCCTAGAGGCTGAATAACAGATGTCTGCTGGTAACTAACTTTTTGCCTTTTGGTCTTTAAAGGTAAGTTTGGGTGTTTTGTTGTGTTTAAGGCATCATAGTCACACATTTATTGGAGGCATCCATGTTTGCTATCTTTTTAACTTCAATTTTTAATTATTTTGCTTAATTGACTTCTTTTTTAAAAAAAAAACCTTAAATTATAAAAGCAACATTGTTTATATGGATGTTTATAAGCTTTCTATCAGTTTGACAGTTGTCAGGGTTTTTTTTCTTCTTTTTTCCAAGTTTCTTGACTTCGTTTTTCAGGCCAGTGTACGTACTGCAGTGTACACTGAGGATACATGTGGTCAGTGTATCTCTTCGTTTTCCAACTCTCAGATATTCATTCGTTATTTTCTACTTACTGTCCAGGATCTTTGATGTTACCTTTTTCAGTTAAAAGGAATAGGTCGCAGGTAGCATTATTTCTTTTCTGCCTTACTACTATTTCTTATAGTCATGGGCCTAGCAGAGGTAAGAGCTTTTAAAGTCAGATTCATTTGATCCTATATACATACCTGTATCTCAGGAAAGTGAGTTTCCAGGAGTTTAGAGGGAGATCATAACTCTTTTTATTGGTCTTTCATGTCAACATTAGAGGGTTTTGTTGGAGTGTGGGAAAAAGAGTTTCTGAACAGATGGGAAAGAATGGAAAGACTGAATAAATGAATAAATAAAACAGTTTTAGTCCAACAAGTTTATTAAACACCTACCTTATTGATTCTAAGATGTGCCTTATCATCTCAGAAATCAAGGTGAGTCGTCAAAATTAATGGCTTCATCTTAGTAGAAGTGGTAGCTCTTTTTGCTTATTTTTTCTTAGTGGTAGAAAAATAAAGTTTCTTGCAATCAGCAGCATCTTAAATTTGGTGAAGTACGATTTATATCTGTTACTAGGAAGGTGAAGATGATTAAAAGTAGGACTTGGCTGTCAAGGACATCAGAGTTCATTAGGAGGAGGAAGTCATGTAAAAATTAAAATACAACAACACACACTACATTGAGATATAGTTGGAGGCATAGTGGAAATAATTTATTCTACATTAATAATGCAGATCAAGAAAATTTCTCAAAGGAGGTAACTTTTGAGTTGTATCTTGGTCAGGGAAAAGTGTGAAATCGTGGCCAAATACACAATTACGTTAAGATGTGGAAGTTTGACAAGGCTTGGCGTGGTGGTGGTTTGGTATAGGTAGAATATACGAATCTGGGGAGAAGTCTAGTGGCAGAATATGTGGCTGAAAGAGAAGGTCTTCATTTCTTTTGGTGGGCCTTCATTTCATCATTTTCTTTGCAGTACTGTAAGGAGAACTGTGAGAAAATCGTTACAAGTAAATAAAAGCTTAAATTGTAGGAAATTATAAGCTAGCAGAATCTTAGTTATGTCTTATTGTTGATATTTTACAAACGGGTCAGGTTATTGTTGATCCTAACTTGTTCTCAAAGGGCTTCTGAGTTGGGTGCTCTTCCCATAGTAGAGAATGAATATCCTCTTGAAGGTGCCAGACATTAGGAACAAGCTCTATAGGACTGGCTTTGTCATATATAACAACAGTTTTTAATCAGGGAGTTTTAAGAACAAAGTTTTGAGGACACTTAATATATTTATGGATCTGCTGATAAAACTATACATTGAAATATACTATGCATATTTTTAAGGGAAGATTTTTAAAATATTCAAGTTTAGATGCACACATGTAAGTACAAAATATAATAAATGGTTAAACGTAAAGTTTGGGAGCTGCAGGAATTTTTTACTTTTTATGTCTGCTGCCTCTCAGTATGCTTTTTAATTGTTATACATTTTTAAGGATAACTAATCAAGTCTGCAGTTGAGACTAAAGACTGACAAACATTTCTAAACTTAGCCTTTAAAAGTTAGGTATCCTTCAGTCTGTTCCTCAGGCTTTTCAAGATTCTTGGATCTTACATTGCACCCTTTTAGCCCATACTTTTATGGTTGTTTTGTTTTTTGTTTTTGCTTTTTTTGTTAATAAAAATAATGGACATCTATAAGAAGAGTAAAATAAAGAAAAACTTTGCTGCAGAGTCTTTTATTCAACTGTCAGTTATGTATGAGGCTAAAAGCATCAAGCTTATTTCGTGAAATCTCGTGTTTATAAGATAAAGACTGATAATTTGTTTTAATAAAGATGGAAACTAAACACAAAAGACGCCTATAACATGTTAATGAAAGAGATATGAGTGGAAGAAGATGCTTTATATTGAAAATCTTATGTTTATGTTAATTTGACCTATCCCAAAAGCTTTCTGTAGTCTCTTGGAGCTTTTTGGTTTCTTTCTTGGAGCTTTTTGGTTTCTTGGAGGACACTCTCTAAAGCTATTTTTTGATAAAGCTTTCTTTTGGGGGAGGGGTTTGAGTGGAAGTAATACAGAATTCTTGATGTAATAAGTGAGGGTAAATGGAAATGAGGGCCCCAAAATAAAAAAACAACCCACCAGTAGAACTACCTTCTATTGACATCAGCAGTGTCTGGATAGAAGTGCTCTTGAAGAGTCAGTGGTGCCACCTGTATAACCTGGTCTTAGTGAATTCTAGGAAGGAAGGGTTTCTTCTCACATACGTAGGAACTGCATACAGAGCAGAAGGTTCAGCTGGTGTATGTTATGGTAGGACACAAGTCTCCACAAAGCCTGCAGAGTACTCTTTAAAATAATAATAGCTCTTGCCTTAATTACCTAAAGCTTCAAATTTAACCTATTAGCATGAGCCCTAAAGTATTGATTTTGATTCTAATAAATGGAACTGCCTCTCAAAGTTCCTTTGAAAAGTTAAAAAAAAAAAACAAAAAAAAACTAAAAACATTTTTTTTAGAAAATAAACCCTACTTAGGCTTTGACTTATCACACAGAAAGATGTCTCTTATTGTTTAAAATGTCTTATTTCACCATGCTTATGTATTTGAATAGATTCAGTATTTTAAAAAATAAAATGCAATTACTATTCTATAAACTTTTTTGGAAATCCCTGCCCAGAGTGTTTCTTTAGAAAGATACACTCTTAAATAAGTTGGATTGTTAAGGCAGTTTATAATTAACTGTACCTAATTGGGCATTCACTTGTGGACCTCTTTTCTGCCAACTAAAGAAAAATTGAGCTGCTTTACTCCTCTGCCTTCCCACCCAGAAACCGTGTCAGCATGGTTGCCTGGCTACCTGCTCATGAAGGACTTGATTAATAACAAATTGGCAATTTAACGAGCCACTTCCATGATCTCCAAAGAAATCAAAATACAAACACAATATTTAATCTTGCCAACCGAAGACGATGTGACTGCATGAAGTGAGTATGCTTTTTTGAACTGTTTACAATAACTGGGGCATTAACTTACTGATAATTCAGTTTAGGGAAAGAGGGCTTTGTTGAAGTCTAGTTGTCTAAGGATATTTGGATCTTGACGAATGGTGACTTAAGTAACTCCCCATACCTCAAGATGTAAATATGCCTTTTAATCTGTAAGTTAAAGCCTAATTAATTGTAAAAAGGAAAACTAGGGAAAAAAATTAAAAAGCATACTCGCTGCAATAAGCATAGAGGACCACATTTTAAACCACATCCTCTAAATTTATTTCTAAACTATGGGAAGGCAAATACTGGGTTGTGCAGATTTTTTGTGGGGTTATGGCATTTCTACAAACATCCACAAAGAAACCAATGCAAGTCAGTGAACTCTGATGCAAAATAATAAGAGTGTCCAAAAATAATGAGAATCAATCTATACAGTGGATTGCCCTAATTAGAGATTTTCTCTTGTTTTTAAGGTGCATATATAAAAGGATATGTTTGGAATTGTCTTACCTTAAGTAATATGCTAGGTTATTTGTCTTAGCTCTTATCACAGATGTCATTTACATTTGGGTCATTAGTAACCGGTTTATTTCTAGAGTTTTTCTGGCTTTCTAAGACTTGTGTTCTATGATGACATATACTATTTTTAGTTAGGATATTTTTTTCTGATAGCACTTCTATAGTTCCTATATTTAGGTTCACACTTCCTAGAAGCACTAATATATATCACTGTACATGAAGAATTACCATTTGTTAGAGTTATTTGTTGTTTTTTTTCTATGTCTAAAATATGGACACGTGGTATGTGATTTAAACAACTGCCTCTGTGTTTCAGGTGCCCTTCGTTTTAAGAGAAAGATTATTGGATTAAAAGATGAGTTTTACAACCGCTACATAATGAAAAGCTTTTTGTTTGAACCAGTGGTCAAAGCATTTCTCAACAATGGATCCCGCTACAATCTGATGAACTCTGCCATAATAGAGATGTTTGAATTTATTAGAGTGGTAGGTTCTGGTTTTTTATATATGTGTGTTTGTTTATTAAAATTTTGTTTGAAAGGAAAAGCAGTGTTACCAAAAGTGTGCAGAGATTTAGTTAAAATAATCTTAACATCTCTCAGCAGCTATGAGTCCTTTCTAGGAGAGTTTGAAAAACTGATTTAACAGTGTCACAGTAATCATTCTAAGAAAGTAGAACTACAGTTGACAGATAAGCATTTGGACGTGTGTGTCTGTATTTAACTGGTGTTTTCTGGGTTTTTCTTGACTTTTTCTCCCATTTTCCTAAAGAATAATTTCAAAATAAAGTCATTTTGGCCCTTTAATAATATAATAGACTAGTAGTGGTCCTGAAACATTGGTGTGTGTCAGAATTATCTGTGGCTTACTTACCTTATAAAGTGCCCAGATCCCACCCCAAACCTACTGAATTTGAATCACCTAGGGTGAGGCATGAAAAAGACTCATATGTGGTTCTGAGGGACACTGACAGAGTAGCCAATTTCTATTATGCCCATTTTCACTGCTTATCTCTAAGGTTATATCATAATATTATGAAATTAAACTGGTTTTGGTAGGTTTATGAATTTACTACAATTAAACACCGGATTACTAAAATAGTATTTTCCTGTCTCAATTCTTACTACAATTCTTTTCTGTAGGAAGATATAAAATCATTAACTGCTCATGTAATTGAAAATTACTGGAAAGCACTGGAAGATGTAGATTATGTACAGACATTTAAAGGATTGAAATTGAGATTTGAACAACAAAGAGAAAGGCAAGATAATCCCAAACTTGACAGGTAAATTACCATATATTTTAACCTATTCATGGAGTTACAAGTTGGTGTTAATGGCTCTTTTTTGTTTATTCAATATTATTTGGCTTGAGAAAGGGAAGGTAGGCTGATAGCAGAAGTTGTAGTTTCCTGCAATGGTTAATGTAAATGTTTTCCTCAAGATGCAGGTGGATGATAGTAAGATCTGCAGACCTTCCTCCAGCATATATCATTTTTCTAAATACCTGAATTCAAATACTTATGATATTTAAAAATTATTTCTTGTTAATTTCTAATGTTAATTTTAATAACTGATATTTTGATAATAAAGTCTTCACCTGAGTATATTTATTCTACTTTTTTCTCATAGTATGCGTTCCATTTTGAGGAATCATAGATATCGAAGAGATGCCAGAACACTAGAAGATGAAGAGGAGATGTGGTTTAACACAGATGAAGATGACATGGAAGATGGAGAAGCTGTAGTGTCTCCATCTGACAAAACTAAAAACGATGATGATATTATGGATCCAATAAGTAAATTCATGGAGAGGAAGAAATGTATGTTGAAAAGATGGGCAAGGAAAAATGAAAGCTTTCTCACTCAAGGTTTAATCTGTCTTTCTTGACAGAGTGGTTATTATCTACTCTAAGTGTGATGGCTGGGTTTTAGAAGACACTAATCTGGGGGAGTGGGTGTAGCTCAGTGGTTGAGCACATGCTTCTTATATACAAGGTGCTAGGTTCAATCCCCTATACCTCCTTTAAAAAAAAAAAGGAAAAGACTATTGATTTAAATTTTAAATTTAAATTTTATTAATTTGTCTTGAGGAAGTAAAGAGGAATATATTATTTCAGAAAGGGTAAGAATAGTGAATGTTTTACTCTGTACCAATAGTAAAATCCAGTGGAAAATGGTGTTTAGTATTTCACTAAGCTTTCTTAATAAATTGAACTTCTTTGCTTCTCCCCAACAAAGGAGTAACCTAATTAATTGTGTTTTAGTGTTGCCTCATTTAGGGGGAGTAAAAAAATACTAAGTATGGTGACAGCTATTGACATTATTCTCATTTTTAGTAAAAGAAAGTGAGGAAAAGGAAGTGCTTCTGAAAACGAATCTTTCTGGTCGGCAGAGCCCAAGTTTCAAGCTTTCCCTCTCTAGTGGAACAAAAACTAATCTCACCAGCCAGTCATCTGCAACAAATCTGCCTGGTTCTCCAGGATCACCTGGATCCCCAGGCTCTCCAGGATCTCCTGGATCTGTCCCTAAAAACACATCTCAGACGGCAGCTATTACTACCAAGGTACATTTTCAACTCCTAGGTCTACCTAGTAGCTTTCTCAACAATAATTGTTATGACTGAGATCCCCTTTGGTTACAGTCTTTTGGAATTGATTTAACATTTGATACTTGGGAATAATTCCCCCTCCTTCCTAAATTATCTAAAAGTTTGGAAATTTCTGTAAGTTTTTTTGTTGTTGTTGTTGTTTTTTGTTACATATCCCCCCCCCCCCTTTCTGCTTGTTCTTGCTGTGTTCATTTCTGCGTTCTTCTGTGTCTGCCCGTCTCCCCCCACTGCGGCGACCCACCACGCGGTGGCCTTGCCTGTTCACGGGCGGCTTTGCCCTGCCCGTGGCGGCTTTTTTTGCCCCACCCGTGGCGGCTTGCCTTCTCAAGGTGGTCTACCCGCTCAGAGAGGCGCCGGGAACCGAACCTGGGGCCTCCAATGTGGTAAACCGGCGCCCTATCCACTGGGCTACAGCCGGCCCCTTCTGTAAGTTTTTTATGTCTGAATATATTTTTTATTTTGATACTGATTTTAGAATTATATACAGTTTTAAGGTTTGTGTGTGTCAAAATATTTACAGAAGTTTTATAGTTTTCAGTTAGTTACTTTATCATTAACACCCAGATTAAAATGTTGTGTGGAGAAATTAATCTAAATATCTGGGCACTCCCAACTTATTTTGCCAAGAAAGTCTGTAAAAAAGAATTGACCATCTACTGTCACTAAGCTAAATGATCTAAGAATCTCTTTTCATATAAGAATTGATCAAAAAAAAAAAGCATAAAATTAAAAAAAAATAAATAAAGAGTACAAGGCATTGGATAACAGAAGAAAAAAAAAAAAAAAAAAAGAATTGATCAAAAATTTAACCCCAAAAATATAGAAGACAGTTTCAGAATCAAAACCAATCCTTTTAGCTGCCTTTCCCTTATTATAAAGATTTATATGTTTATTATGGAAAATTCAGGAAACACATAAAAATAAATTTAAATTGCACCCAATCCCACCACCCAGAAATAACCATTTATTATATCATGGAGAGGTCTATATCCTTTCCTCTAGACTTAAAATGCACGTATTCTAAATGTAGTATGTGTTTTGTTTTTTAAAATAATTCTTATTTTTGAACAGGGAGGCCTCGTGGGTCTGGTAGATTATCCTGATGATGATGAAGATGATGATGAGGATGAAGACAAGGAAGAAACGCTACCATTGTCAAAGAAAGCAAAGTTTGAATCGTAATAATGGCAAATGTCTACGATCCGTACCTGTTGGAAAAAAACTGGTTCTCTACCCCTCCCCCCAACAAAATCCACAACAAAGCAGTGGTCTCTTGTGAATGACTGACACAGATCAGCCTCATACACTTGACTTCTGCTCATCAAGTGCCAATTCAATGGAGCAGGTGGAGGGGGGTATTACACATTTAGGGGAAAGACTTAAATCTTTGAGCTCTCCAGCTTGGACCACACATTGCCCTTTTCTCAGGGAAGGAAATGGAAACAAAAAGCCAACTGGGCAGGGGTTTGTAAGTGGAACTCTGGATTGACTGGTCAGTTGCTACAATCAGAATATGCTTTCTTGGACCATGTTTGAGACTGAGAAGAATGGGCTTTTCTGCCATGATTCTTCACCAGTTAAGAATGCCAGCAGTTTCTTTGTATAAAGAGACCTGCCTTTAAAATCATACATTCTGAACATTTTAGTCAAGCTACAACAGGTTTGGGAAACCTCTATGGGGGAGGGGTGAATATAAAGTTTCCTCTTTTTTATCTGTTCCTTTGCCCTTCAAACTGCAGATTTTTTTTTTTTAAGTGGGGATTTGTCCCTACTTGATTAAAGATTGAGTGGAATTCTAGATGTGGTCATTTGTGTCATAATTTTTTTTGTTTCACTTTTTATTTTTCTTGCTCCCCTGTGTGTATGCTTAGTTGTTAAGTATATATATTTGGGACCATTAAAACTTTTTTGATGTAATATAACCTAACGTTGTGCTGGTACCTGTTTTACCATATGTAATTTTTGTTCTACATCACAGTTCTTAATTTGTTTAGAGTTTTATGACAGATGGTATAGTTTTTATTGACAAAAGCAAAGTAATCTTACAACTATGTGCATACAAAAGCAATACTATTTTGTGACTAAATATTTTATATTAAAATTTACATCAGCAACTGTTTTGAGAATTCAGGGAAATAGAGTGGAATTTAAAACTTCAACTGTTTTGTTAAATCTAGAAACATGAAATTAGTATTCCAAAGAGATTCTGAAATTTCGTATCTTGGAAAAATGACGGTACATTAATCTAAATTGAGGATGAATGATTTAAAAATAACATCTGACTTTTGAAAAATAAAAGTGAAGAGTAAGAGAAATTGTATTAGTTGTATTTTTTGTTTTGTTTTTTAATGTCTTCCTTTGGAATACCAGTTTGAGCTGTAAGTGGTGGTTCCTAAATACTTGGCTAGAGGACCATCAGATATCAACTTATTAAAACAGTATTTTAAAATACGCTCTTTTTGTTATCTTAGATGTGATAAAGTTCTTTCAAAGAAGTGAAAATAAATATCTCAATTCCACATAACCTCACTTTTTTTAAGTGAAAATTTGAGAACTTGAAGAATGTGTCTGCAAATGTGAATAAAAATTCATATCCAGGAAAGGATACTCTTTTTAAGTATTATATACTTTAATTGGTTATCTAGGCAAGCACTATGTGCTTCTATCTTAGCTTTGTTTTTTGCTTATTCCTCAGTAAATTCTATTATGTGGTACCAAAAACAAGGCTATATTGAGTAGTTGATAGAAACCCCAGAAAGTGATAATTTGGGTACCGTCATGAAAAGAATTTTATTGTTGGCTGATTTTTTTAACAACAGAAATTTTGGATGCGTAATTAACTATAAGAGATTTAGAGTACAGAGCTACTTCAAGGCACAAGTTTTGGTTATTAATAATTGAAGTTAATCACCTTATTTTACAAATAAAGAGAAAAAACAATATGATCTAAATTAATTATGTCTTCCTTTGTTACCTAGAAAGTCCCATGTGAAGTAATGTTTGCATCTTAGACATACAATTAAACTGGCCTCTCTGACTCTTGAAACACTTCTTTTGGTATTTTGAGGTTTCTTGGGTAGAGGGGAGAAGAATCACTTGCTTTCATAAATTGTGGTCAGTATGTCAAACAAATAGATATTAACTACTGCCCTTAGACTTTTAAGAGAGCTGTTTCATCGATGAATTGTTGCATCCCTTTAGTTATTAGTGATTATGGTTACTGAAGCATAAACCTGACAAAATTCTAATAGGATAAATTACATGTAAAATAGAGGAATATTCCATGTGACTCCCAAAGTCCATGCTCTTAATCATAGTTATACTGTCTTGATAACTGATACACAGTGCTGTTTTTCCACTATAATAATACCCATTGGATTGGTTCTTTTGCTCATTTTGCAATGTTTGAAGTGGAAAACAGTTTCACCTCCCTATATGATTACCCACGTTTTTAAAAGACAGATTTATAATTCCTTTGACACTATCTTGTCCAGAAATGCCCTCCACCCCCAGCTTTCAGAGAATGAAGCTTCATGGTTTTGCCCAACCTGACTCTACTCAGATCCTGCAGGTAATTTTCTTCTGAGCGCCAGTTTGCAAGTGAATGTTTGTGAATGGAAATGAAGGAAGCATGGCGCAGGGTCTAACATTCCTACTACTGTTTTTAGTTTTTTTTTTGGTTTTGTTTTGTTTCTTAACAGTGGCGTTTATAAAGGTTGCAAGATTAGAACAGCAAATAGTTGTAACTGGAAACTTTGCAGGTTGACTCCAGGTTCTAATCTATACTCATTTTCATATTTCAACATTCAGAAGTGATCCTTCTACTTCTTCCTTGAAAGAAGAGATTGTATCTTTTGATTTTGTATTTCTAGCCCATAGATGGATATTGAAATGTTTACTAGATGAATGAAGATTGAATAAAGTGCACACTCAGTGTATCACAAGGTTAGGAAGTCTTTTTAGCTCATTTCCTGCTCATTCTTGACCATAAAATTCCCTCATTTGTAGAAGTGAGAGGACCTCTTTCCTTTGTACTTTTGAGCCTGAGGATGATCCTGTGAACATAAAATACCCTTTGATGGTTTTACTAATCTATCTTGTCATTTCACCAACTCCTAAAATCTATTTCTTGGTCTATTCAGCCCTGGCCTCAGCACCTCTTACTCCATAACTATCTTTCTCTAGTGCTCTTTGATCTTCCACAACTAAATGCAGACCCCTGCCTTTATGCCTGGACTTAGCCATGAGGTACAGATTTCATAGATGGCTCATGTATTGGTCTGATGTTTAGATTTTATTAATCTCATGCTCTTAAACTTTAACATCTTTACATAATTCCTATATTGTGAGTTCCTATCTGGCCCAGATCTATGTGATTCTCTGTACAGGTGTAAGTATAGCAACGGAAATGACTGTTGGGTATATATAGGGACATCCAGTATATGGCCTGGGTAGATTTCCCATACAGATTAGATACTTCTGCACAGTGATAATAAAAGGGATGAGGTTTCTTCATGAAAGGGAGAACTCGCAGATTTTAGATAAGTCTGAAAACAAATATGGTTCCTGTATAGCATATCATTCTAGCATTAAATGTCTTTATGCAAGCATGTGTGTCTGCTGTCTTAATATGATACAGGAAAAAACAGGTGAGTTATTTTTACTTTGAGTGCTGTTATTTGTAAATAAGTTGCCAATTCAGATTTTTCCATCATTTCTAAAGCACTACTCTGGAGGAAGGTGAGCAAATAATGGACACTCTTTACTAACATCCGAGATGATACTGATTAGCCAGCACTGTGAGAGGTAGGAATCCTTCCCAAAACTAAGAACCCAGAAAATTGGAATTGAGATTCCTGGGATGGCTTTCAAAAAGTTAGGATAGAGACTGTGAGAAATTTATCACCCAAATTCCCTCATTCAAACCCTTTGAGTAAGCACCTACTTTGGAAGACTGAAACCGGTGTATAATCAACAGAAGAGGCTAAATGAGCATTCGGGAAACCTCACTCACAATATGTGCTCCTTGTTTGTTGATTGAGCAATTTTCTAAGAAAATAAAAGTTGTGGATAGAGACAATGAAATATAATGGCAATTAGGCAAAGTCTGGATTTGAAGACCTAAGGCTAATTACTTGAGCCTAAGTTTCCTCCTCTGTAGTGAGAATGACAGCTATGAGGCATCTGTGAGGACTGCAGAACAGATGAATATGTGAAGCAACTATCCTGACAAGTGGCACATGGTGGGTATTCAATTGATGGTAGCTACTTAAACTAATACACTTAATATGGTCTAAACTTGAAGGTAATAGCTATGGAACTGTCTCTAAAATCTGAAAATACCTCTTTTAGACATCACTCAGTCTATACAGTGGGGTTCAGAACTTTTGATTATACAATATATAGGTTAAAATTATACTTTCAGGAATAGCAGAGTGAGGAGCTTGGCAAATCCTCTCCCCAAAAACAATAATAGAGGTGACAGCAACATGACAGAGTGGGTGAAATACCTTAGGTATTCTAAGGTAATAGTGGGTATTACCTTAGAAATACCAAAAAACTGAAATAATCAGAGTCACCTTTCCCCAAACTCTGGAAGGTGGTTGAGGCTAGGAAACAACTCAGTGAATACTGAATTGGTGGGAAAACCCCAGAACAAAAACTAGGAAAGCCACAGGACAAATTTACTAGTTTAGGCAGGCCCCTCTCCCTCACTTGGTTCTGCATGGCAGTTTGCAAATTTCATGGTGGCAATTTGGCACTACGTGCATTCAAGTGTGGGTCTCTGGGGCTTGAATATTGCCATACCTAAAAGGAAATATTGTATGTCTTTTTACATTGCCCAAAATGGCTCCATGGAAGACTAACTCAGGGCACGTATCTGGATCCCCTAACCTGGAATTTACTTAGAGTGGAGAAGCAGTGTGGAAATGGGGAGATGACCTGCACGTACTGAAAGCTGGAGTGAAAAGGTAGGCAAGCACAAGGGAATGAAACTGAACTGAGCTGACTGCAGCTGCCGGAGATGCAAACCTGTAATTAAGAAAAAGAGTACAGCACAAGAAGAAAAAAAGCCAGGAAGAGAAACTCCCTTTTTAAAAACAGTCATACATATAGGAGAATCCTTGAAAGCTAACTTGCATGCCAGGGAAACAGGCTCATGCCTGAGAAGAGCCTGACTGTTCACCACAGACTATTCTATAGGTTTGGTATAAACTAGGCTAAGCATTGAGAAAGAGCCACAACACAGCCAATCTACACTAAGACCCTGGGTTAAAGGAACTCTGTCCTCCATAGTTACCACATCAAAATATTCAAATGCTCAGACTTCAGCGAAAGATCACAAGACATACAAAGAAAGAGGAAGAAATAAAACAAGAAACAGACATTAATCCAACTTTCCTAAATAAGTTCAATGAGCTAAAGGGAAGCACAGACATACAACAAAAGGAAATCAAGAAAAAAATGCATGAGGAAAATGAGAAGTTTTAAAAAATAAACCAAATGAATTTTGGTGAAGAGAAACAATAACAGATTAAAAATACACAGTGGGGGAAGTGGATGTGGGATCAAGTGATTGGGCATCCATCTACCTTATGGGAGGACCCAGGTTTGACCCCCGGGACCTCCTGGTAAAAGGTGAGCAGGTGAGCCAGGCCCACGTGGCGAACCATGCAGCAAGATGATGACGCAACAAAAGAGAGAAGCAGGGGAGGGTCAAGGAGAGACATGCCAGAAACCAGGAACTGAGGTGGCGCAAGTGACAGGGTGCCTCTCTCCCACATCAGAGGTCCCTAGGATTGAATCCTGGTGAAGCCTGGAGGAGAAAAATGAGAAGAGGAGGCAAGAAACAGATACAGAAGTTCACCCAGCAAATGGACACAGACAGCAAAGGAGGGGGGGGGGAGATACACAGGGGTTCAACAGCAGATTTGAACAGGCAAGAGAAAGTCAGTGAACTAAAAGAAGGGATAATTCAAATTACTCAGTCTGAAGAACAAAGAAAAGAGAATGAAAAAAAGTGAGCAGAGCCTAAGGGACCTGTGGGACATGATGTGTACCAGTGTACATAATATGGGAGTCCCAGAAGAAGAAGAGGAAAGGTCAGAGTATTTTAACAAAACTCCCCAAAATGAATAAAAAGCATGAATACATAATCCAAGAAGCCCACCAAACACTAAACAGGTTAAACCCAAATAAACCTACACCAAAACATATTATAATCAATATGTTGAATGCCAAATATAAAGAAAATGCTGAAGGCAGCAAGAGAGGTATGAGTTAACATATATAAGGGAAACTCATTAAGATTGTTGACTTCCAGGAAGCTGGCAGACTAGGAAGACATGGAGCTCTGTTGTCTCCCAGAAAAAACTGGCTAGAAGACAGGCAGAAACAGCCTGGAAAAAAAAATCTTCTAGGGATTAGGACACCAGGGGAAGGCTGGACACCACCCAGAAGTGAAGAGGGGCAAAAGAAAAGAAACATGATGTCAAAACTGTGAGTTAAAAGCTGCAGCTGAAATCAAAACTACAATGAGACATCATTTCACACCTATCAGAATGGCCAGTATTAAAAAGACAGAGAACTACAAGTGTTGGGGATGATGTGGAGAGATAGGAACACTTATTCACTGCTGGTGGGAATGCAGAATGGTACAGCCACTGTGGAGGACTGTTTGGCAGTTCCTAAAGAAGCTGAATATAGACTTGCCACGTAACCCTGCGATACCACTACTGGGTTTATACCCAGTAGAACCGAGAGCAGAGACACGAACAGACATCTGCACACTGATGTTCATAGCGACATTATTCATGATTGCCAAAATTTGGAAACAACTCAGGTATCCAATAGATGACTGGATGAACAAACTGATCTATTCGCACGATGGAATATTATGCAGCTATAAGAAGAAATTAAGTCGTAAAGCACATGACAACATGGATGAACCTGGAGGACATGTTGAGCAAAGCAAGCCAGAAGCAAAAGGAAAAATACTGTATGATTGCATTACTATGAACCAAATATATTGTGTAACATATATTTTGATTCAAAAAAATTTATATGTATCCAGTATATTTGAGAAATGTATGTTTTTATTCAACTGTTTTCTTTTTAGTTTTTGTTTATATTTTCAATTATTAAATGTACAAAATAAAGTTTAAAAAAAAAAGCTGCAGTTGAAACCGCTGGCATCCTCCCCCACTCTTCAGACACTTTAGAATTCTCAGGCCTTGGACTGGTGGCTACAGGGATCCACCTCCCCAGGAAAGGAGAGAGAGAGGGGCACAGCATAAGGCTGACTTCTGACCACAAATTTGGTCTGTGAGCCCTTCGAGGCTGGTGGGGTCCCACCATTGTTGAGAGAGCCAGCAAAGGTACTAAAGAGATCTGACCCTCTGAATCACTCTCCCTACTGACCAGGACTAGTTGTTGAGGATGCAGAGGCGGGTGGAATCATTTCCTACCCAGGAGAAAGGAGGGGGCTGCCAGCAAAGGTTGCAGAACAGCTTCTGAGAAAGTTTGATTTGCGAGGCTCTGTATAGTCTTGAGGGAAGAGTCTCTGTGACATTGATCATGTCAGTTTTGCAGCAAACGCACTCCGACCAGGCATTGAACTAGAGGGCTGTGAAAGAGGGCCATTTGCTGGCAGACGGGGAAGTGCACGTGAGGAAATTAAAAGTAAATAAGAGAGGCTTTTTCTGGCCTTTACAACCTCCCTCTGAAGACCCAAGGAAGTGGGTCCAGGCACAGGATTCAAGTAACTAACAGGGACATTCGTAAAGACCCCAAACAGGTTGAACCAAGAACACACAGCCTCCTACCACTAAATCCCTATGCAAGAGAAAGACATCGAGCATAAGAGTAAACTCATCATCATAATCAGATGCTGAGGCATCAGCAAAAAATTACAAGCCATAATAAGAAAATGGAAGAAATGGCCCAAGAAAAGGAATACATCAAGGCCATAGATGAGTCACAGGATTTGAGACAACTAATCAACAGTATGCACTCAAATTTCCAATTTCAAATTAATGAGTTGAAAGACAAATGGCTAAAGAGATAAAGGAAATCAAGAAGCCACTATGAGTACAAGAAGAATTTGAAGATCTGAATAGAAAAGTAATAGAGCTCATGGGAATGAGAGACACAATAGATGAGATCAAAACAAATTAGAGGGCCTGGCTAGATAGCTCAGTGGATAAAGA
>PVKH010004306.1:0-11096 GCA_004027955.1 Chaetophractus vellerosus
CCGCACCGGGGGGGAGGGGAGATATGTAATAAAATAAATAAATCTTTAAAAAAAAAAAAAAGAAAGAGGTTAAGCACCATATTTGCTCAAATATAACATGATTTCAAAAATAACACAATCCTTAATTTTTCTCAATGTTTTTTAAAAAGGATTTATTTAAGAGAACTTGAATACATTAATTTTTAGGGCTGTAGATGAAACAGCCAATTGCCTAATTGTACTAATTAATCAATTTAATTAGGTTTACATCTTTAAATCATATGATAAAGTAATGTTAATTTAGAAGCACACTTTGGATCTATATTTTATTTTGTAGTAAAAATGTTTCTCAGTATATACCCAAAGGAATTGAAGGCAGGAACTCTAACAGATATTTGCACACCGACATTTATAGCAGCATTATTCACAATTGTCAAAAGATATTGGCAACCCATGTGCCCAACAATTGATGAATGGATAAATAAAATGTAGTATATACATATAATGGAATATTATTCAACTGTAAAAAGAAACTGAAGTTCTGATACATGTGACAACATGAATGAACCTTGAAGACATCAGGTTGAGTAAAATAAACCAGACACAAAAGGACAAATACTGTATGACCTCACTGATTTGAAATAATTAGAATAAGCAAATTCATAGAGTCAGAATCTAGAATATAGGTTACCAGGGGATGGGGTGGGGATAGGGAAAAAGTTAAGACTTAACATGTACAGGATTCCTATTTGGAATGATGGAAATGTTTGGTAATGGTTGGTGGTGATGGTAGCACAATGTTGTGAATATGATTAAAAGGATAAATACTGGATTGTATAAATGGTAACAGTAAAATTTTAAAAAGAATCCATGGAACCACATTCCACAAACAGTGAACCCTAAGTTAAACCATGGACTTAACAGTACAAGTGTAAAAATGTGCTATCATCAACTGTAACAAATGTTCCACACCAATGCAAGGTGCTGGTGGTGGGATGGTGTATTATGAGAATCCTGTATTTTATGCATAATTGTTCTGTAAACCTACAACTTCTCTGAAAAAAAAAAAAAGGTTAAAAAAAATTGTTCCAAGTAACAAATACCTATTCACATAACCCTAGAAAGATTTTGTTTAAAATTCTTCATCTACTGACACTCATCATATTGATTTGTAAAGGAACTTTTTAAAAGTTTCTTTACAACAACACCAAGTGCTTGCAAATGTGTGGTCATACCACACATTCACACCAAGAATTTGTGTAAAGATTTCTCTGTTACTTTTTTAAAAACTGATAGTGTCAGGTGGCCTATATAAACATACCCAAATTTAATTAATTGATGCCATCTAAGGCAATTTGCATTTAAAACAAATACTTTTTCAAAATAAAGCAATTGGGAGGGCACCCTGTATAATATGAGAGACTTTGTAAGAGCTTGACTATAAGGCATTATTTTTCTGGGGAATTTTGGTGGGAAGAAATATGTTATATCAAGCATGGGGTACACAGTACCTTAATACCTTTGCCACCATGGACACAGTTACTTGTTGAATTAATTGAATATGATCTGGGAGAAGCTTTTCTGCTTTTATTCAAATTATGCTAATAGCCCAGTTCCTCTCTCATTGATGCTAAATTCTCAGCCAGCCACCCTGGTGCAGAGTTGGATTCCCAGGAAGGGTTTGGCCCTCATTTTGAATAGCTGTGCAAATAAGAACATATTGGAGTGTGAAGATGTTCTCAGTCCTCCAGAAGCTCCTGCATCCATCAGCCACATGGGAGTGCTCTCCTGCTGGTTTGTACCAGCTTCTAGTTATAGTCACTGAGGCCTTACCTGGCTTAGAGTGGAACAACCCCCTCTTCTTTGCAGTGGATATGCCTCTTTTTTCCTGATGATGAAGGTGTTAGGCAGTTGGTCTTTTTTTTTCTAAAGAAGTTTTATTGAGATGTATTCACATACCATACAATCCATCCAAAGAGTACAATCAATAGCTTTTTTTAAACAATTAAAATTTTTTTAAAGATTTATTTTATTATTTTTAAAGACTTTTATTTTATTTTTTTTTTTGGTTACATATCCTCCCCTTTCTGCTTGTTCTTGCTGTGTTCATTTTCACGTTCTTCCGTGTCTGCTTTGTCTCCCCCCGTTGCGGCGACGCACCGAGTCAGCTCACCGCGCAGGCGGCTTGCCCCGTTCGCGGGCAGCTCTGCTCTGCTCGTGGGTGGCTCTGCTCTGTTCGCGGGCAACCTGCCCTGCCTGTGGCAGCTTTGCCCTGCCCGTGGCAGCTTTTGCCCTGTCCACAGTGGCTCTGCCCTGCCCATGGTGGCTTGCCCTCTCAAGGTGGTCTGCCGGCTCAGAGAGGCCCTGGGAACTGAACCTGGGGCCTCCCATGTGGCGAACCAGTGCCCTATCCACTGGGCTACAGCTGGCCCCTAAAAAAAATTTTAACAAATTAATTTTATTGATACATATTGATAAAGCACACAATTCAACCAAAGTGTACAATCATTGGTATTTTGTATAATCACAAAGTTGTGAATCCATCACTTCATTCATTATTAGAGCATTTTCATTATTTCAGTAATAATAATAAACAAAAAGCAGATAAGCAAGAAAATTCTTCACCTCTCAATCTCTCTGGTTTCCTGCTGTACATAGCTGCAATTTCTGGCTATTCTTGCACAATTATTTATTTATTAAGCAGTTTTATTGAGATATTTTCACATACCATTCGATCTATTCAAAGTGTATAATCAATGGCTTTTAGTATAATCATAGCTTTGTGCATTCATCACCACAAAAAATTTTAGAACCATTTCATTACTCCAAAAAGAAAAACTCTACATCCCTTAGCAGTCCTTCCCCAGCCCTACATAACTACTAATCTAATTTCATCTTTATAAATTGATTTATATTTAAATTTTATATAAATGGAATCATTCAATATGTAGTGCTTTGTGTCTGGCTTCTTTAACTTAGCATAGTGTGTGTGTGTGTGTGTGTGTGTGTTTTGCCTAACATCTTGTAGCATTAATGTACATTTGTTCAGTTTCAAAGAAAAACAGACTTATATATGCAATATTACCTATATTCATATTTCATATGAGGTTTCACTATGCTATACTGTCCCATGTTACATTTTTGGCCTTCCTTTTAGTAATATACATGACCTTAGACTTTCCCTTTCAATCATTGTCATACCCATATATTAGCACTTCTAGTTAAAAACACTATGATGTGCTTTCACCATTTCTATTCATTTCCAAAGATTTATGAGCAACCTTTTTACCAATTCTGCACAGATTAACCCTCAACTTTCCATTCTCTAACCTCATTCTATTTTCTGGTGATCTACATTCTAGTTATTAATTCCATGACTTTACACAATATATTTAGTTCATGATAGTGCAGTCATAGAGTATCTGTCCTTTTGTGTCTGGCTTGCTTCACTCAACAAATTGTCCTCTAGGTTCATGTATGTTGTCATATGCTTCATAACTTCATTTCTTCTTACAGCTGCATAATATGTATACACCAAAATTTTTATCCATTCATCAGTTGATAGACAATTGAGTTGTTTTCATCTTTTGTCAATTGTGAATAATGCCACTATGAACATTGGTGTGCAGGTGTCTGTTCATGTTACTGCTCTCAATTCTTCTGGCTATATACCTAGTCTTGGTATATAGCTAGATCATGTGGAAAATCTACATTCTACTTTCTTAGGAATTGCTAAACAATCCTCCACAGTGGCTGTACCATTCTACATTCACACCAACAGTGAGTAAGTGTTCCTATCTCTCCACGTCCTCTCCGAAACTTGTAGTTTTCTGCCTTTTTAATAGTGGCCATTCTAATAAGTGTGAAATGATATCTCATTGTAACTTTGATTTGCATTTCTCTAATTGCTAGTGATGTTGAACATCTTTTCATGGTTTTTTTTTTGTTGTTGTTTTTTCCATTTATCTTTCTTCTTTAGACAAATGCCTAAACATGTCTCTTGCCCATTTTTTAATCAGGTCGTTGGTCTTTTTATTGTTGAGTTGTGGCATCTCTTTTTATATCATGGATATTAAACCTTATCGGGTATGTGATTTCCAAATATTTTCTCCCATTGAGTTGACTGCCTTTTCACCTTTTTGACAAAGTCCTTTGAGGTGCAAAAGTGTTTAATTTTGAGAAGGTCCCATTTATTCATTTTTTCTTTTGTTGCACGAGCTTTGGGTGTAAGATCCAAGAAACTACCACCAACCACAAGATCTTAAAGATGCTTCTCTGCATTTTCATCTAATAGTTTTATGGTCCTGGATTTTATATTTAGGTATTTGATCCACTTCGAGTTGATTCCTGTATAGGGAGTGAGATAGGGGTCCTCTTTTATTCCGTTGATTATAGATATCCCAGAACCATTTGTTGAAGAGACTGTTTTGTCCTGGTAATGTGGATTTGGTAGGTTTGTAAAAAACCAGTTGACGTAGAGTGAGGGTTTATTTCTGGACTCTCAATTCTATTCCATGTGTTTATGTTTATGCCAATATAATGCTGTTTTGACCATTGTAGCACTGTAATATGTCTCAAGGTCAGGCAGTGAAAGACCTCCCATATCGCTCTTCTTTTTTAGGATGCTTTTGGCTATTTGGGTGCATTTTCCCTTCCAAATAAATATGGTAATTATGTTTTTATTTCTGTAAAGTAGGCTGTTGCAATTTTGATTGGTGTTGCATTGAATTTATAAATCAATTTGGATAGAATTGACATCTTCATGATAGTTAGTCTTCCAGTCCATGAACACAGAAGTTCTTACCATTTGTTTAGGTCGTCACTTATTTCTTTTAGCATGGTTTTGTAGTTTTCTTGAATATAGGTCCTGTACATCTTTGGTTAGATTGATTCCTGAGTATTTGAGTCTTTTTGTTGCTATTGTAAATGGAATTTTTTCCTGATTTCCTCTTCAGATTGTTCAGTACTAGTGTACAGTAACATTACTGATTTTTGCATGTTGAACTTGTATCCTGCTACTTTGCTGAACTTGTTTAGCCCACGTAGCTTTATTGTAGACATTTCAGAATTTTCTAAATATAGGATCATGTCATCTGTGAATAGTGGTAGTTTTATTTCCTCTTTTCCTATTTGGATCCCTTTTATTTTTTTCTTGTTCAATTACTCTAGCTAGAACTTCTTGCACAATGTTGAATAACAGTGGTGATAGTGGGCATCCCTGTCTTGTTTCTGATCTTAGAGGGAAAGCTTTCTAACCTTTCCCCACTGAGTATGATTATGTTGGCTGTCAGATTTTCATCTGCCTTTTTCATATTGAGGAATTTTCCTTCTATTCTTATCTTTCAAAGTGTTTTTTTAATCAAGAAAGGATGATGGATTTTGTCAAATGCCTTTTCTGCATTGATCAAGATGATCGTGTGGTTTTTTCCTTCAATTTGTTGTGGTGTATTAATGTTAATTGATTTTCTTATGTTTGCACACCAGAATAAATCCCACTTAGTTGTGGTGTATAATTTTTATATGCTGTTGGATTCTATCTGCAAGAATTTTGTTGAGAATGTTTGCATCTATGTTCATCAGAGAGATTGGTCTCTAATTTTCTTTTCTTTAGTATATCTGGCTTTGGTATTCAGGTGATTTTGGCTTCATAAAATGTGTTGGGTAATTTTCCCTCCTCTTCAATTTTTTTGGAAGAGTTTAAACAGGAGTGGTGTTAATTATTCTCAAAATGCTTGGTAGAATTCACCTGTGAAGCCATCTGGTCCTGGACTTTTCTTTGTTGGGAGATTTTTGATGACTGAGTCAATCTTTTTAAATGTAATTGGTTTGTTGAGTTCCTGTATTTCTTGAAGAGTCAATATAGGTTGGTTGTATGTTTCTAGGAATTTGTCCATTTCATTTAGATTGTCTAGGTTTTTGGCATACAGTTCTCATAATATCCTCTTATGATCCTTTCTATTTTTGTGGGGTCAGTTGTTTTTTCCCACCTTTCATTTCTGATTTTATTTATTTTCATCTTCTCTCTTTTCTTGTTAGTCTAGCTAGGAGTTTGTCAATTTTACTGATCATCTCCAAGAACCAGCTTTTGGTTTTGTTGATTTTTCTCTATTGTTTTCTTTTTTGTTCTCTACTTCATTTATTTCTGCTCAAATCTATTATTTCTTTCCTTTTGCTTGCCTTGGAATTGGTTTGCCATTCTTTTTCTACTTTCTCCAGTTGTTCAGATAGATCTTTGATTTTAACTCCTTCTTTTTTAATATAGGCATTTAGGGCTATAAATTTTCCTCTCAGCACTGCCTTTGATGTACCCCATAATTTTTTTTTAAAGATTTATTTTATTTACTTATTTCTTCCCACCCCCTTGTTGTTTGCACTTGCTGTGTCTGTTCATCTTTCTTGTTTCTTTAGGAGCAACAGGAACCAGACCCAGGACTTCCAATATAGGAGGGAGGCACCTAATTGCTTGAGCCACCTCTGCTCCCTGCTTTGCTGTGTCACTCATGTTTTTCTTCTTGTGTCTTTTGTTGCATCATCTTGTTGCATTAGCTCACCACACCTCACCTGCCCATCACACCAGCTCCCTGTCTTCTTTAGGAGGCACCGGGAACCGAACCAGGGACTGCCCATGTGGTAGGCGGGAGCCCAATCACTTGAGCCACATCTGCTTCCCAGTATTCCATAAGTTTTGATAACTTGTGTTCTCACAAGTTATCTTAGTTTCTTCATTGACCCACTGACTGTTTAGGAGTCTGTTATTCAGCCTCCACACATTTGTGAATTGTCCTCTTTCTCCTCTATTCTTGAATTCCAGTTTCATTCCATTATGATCTGAGAAGGTGCTTTGTATAATTTCAGTCTTTTTATATTTATTGACACCTGCATTGTGAACCAACATGTGGTCTTCCCTGGAGAAAGATCCATGAACACTTGAGAAGAATGTATTACCTATTGATTTGGGATGCAATGTTCTGTATATGTCTGTTACGTCTAGCTCACATATCATATTGTTCAAGTTCTTTATTTCCTTGTTGATATTCAGTCTAGTTGTTTTATCTAATCATGTGAGTGGTGTGTTGAAGTCTCTGACTATTATTGTAGGGATGTCTATTTCTCTCTTCAGTTTGGCCAGAGTTTGCCTCATGTATTTTGGGGCCCTGGTTAGATGCATCGATATTTATGACTGTTATTTCTTTCTGCTGCATTGTTCCTTTTATTAATATATAATGGCCTTCTGTCTCTCTTATAACTTTTTTGCATTTAAAGTCTGTTTTGTCTGATATTAGTGTAGCTACCCCAGCTCCTCTTTGGTTATTTGTTTGCCTGGAGTATCTTTTTCCAGACTTTCACTTTCAGCCAGTTTATATCCCTGGGTCTAAGGTGAGTCTCTTGTAGGCAGCATATGGACGGCTCATGTATTTTTAGCCATTCTGTCAGCCATATCTTTTTATTGGGTAGTTTAATCCATTCACATTTAATGATATTATTGTAAATGCATTATTTACTTCTACCACCTTATATTTTGGTTTTCATATGTCATATCTTATTTTCATCTGTCTTTTTGCTCTTTTGGTTATCCTTTCTGCTACTCTTGCCCTCTACAGTCACTTCCCAACCTCTCTCTCCTGTGTTTTTCTTTTGTGCTGTAATATTTCTTGCAAAGGCAGATTCTTTTTTTACAAACTCTCTTAGTTTCTGTATATTTGTGATTATCTTAAACTCACCTTCATATTTGAAGGACAATTTTGCCAGATAAAGAATTCTTGGCTGGCAATTTTTCTCTTTCAATTTTCTAACCACATCATACAACTGTCTTCTCACTGCCATGGTTTCTGATGGGAAATCCATACTCATCTTACTGGGCATTCTTTACATGTGGTGGTTTGCTTCTCCCTTGCTGCTCTCAGAATTTTCTCTTGTTTTGGCATTTGACATTCTGAGTAGTATGTGTCTTGCAGTAGGTCTATTCAGATTTATTCTATTTGGGGTATGCTGCACTTCTTGACATGTAAGCTCATTTCTTTCATGAGTTGGGAAATTTTCAGCCATTATTTCCTCAAATTCTCTTTCTTCCCCTTTTCCCTTCTCTTCTTCTGGAACTCTCATGACACATATGTTGTTGTGCTTCATGTTATCATTCAACTCCCTGAGCCCCTGCTTAATTTTTTCCATTCTTTTCTCTCTGTTCTTCTGTCTTCAATTTCAGCTGTTCTGTCTTCTGCATCATTTATTCTTTTTTCTTTCATTTCAAGTCTGCTGTTGTATGCCTCTAATATGTTTTTGATCTCACCTATCATGTCTTTCATTCCCATGAGCTCTGTTATTTTTCTGTTCAGGTTTTCAACTTCTTCTGTGTGCTTGCTCAGTGTCTTCTTGATGTCCTTTATCTCTTTAGCCATATTGTCTTTCAACTCATTAATTTGATTTTGGAAATTTGTATGACTCTCATTAGTTGTCTCAAATCCCGTATCTCATTTGGGGCTTGATATATTCCTTTGCTTGGGTCATTTCTCCCATTTTCTTAGTATGGGTTGTAATTTTTTGCTGATGTCTAGGCATCTGATCATGATGATGAGTTTACGCTGAAGATCAATTTCTCTCTCTTTTGTGGGGATTTAGTGGCAGAAGACTGTGTTAATTCTGTTCTTTGATCTTGGTTCAACCTGTTCTAGGTTTTTAGAATTGTCCCTGTTAAGTTGCTCAAATCTGGGCCCTGAACCCAGTATTGGGTTGCAGACTTGTTTCCAAGGGCATTGAGGAGGAAGGCTGGAAAATCTGGAAAAAGCCTCTCTTACTTATTTACTTTTTAAAAAAAGATTTATTTTTATTTATCTATTCCACGCCCCTTGTGGTTTGCATTGGCTGCCTTCTCTCTGTGTCCATTTGCTGTGCTTATTTTCTTTTAATTACCTCATATGGTCTTCCTTGGTCAAACAGCAGATGGCACTCTTCGACAGGCCTCTCAGTTCAAAGTCTGGTTGGCGTGTGTTTACTGCAACACTGACTGGATCAATGTGACAGGATCCTGCCTGGGGGCTAAGAGCCTGGCAATTCAAACTTCCTCAGAGGCTGTTCTCTAAACTTTGCTAACAGCCCCTTCCCTTTTCCCAGGTAGGAAATAATTCCATTCCCCTCTGCATCAACAACCAGTACCAGTCGGTAGGGAAGGTGATTGAGAGGGTTGGATCTCTTTAGCCCCATGCTGGCTCTCTCTCCCATTTCCTGGGGGAGGTGGATCCCTGGGACCCCTGTATCTGTAGCCGCTCGTCAGAGGCTGGAGACTTAAAAGCTGTCTGCTGGGACGGTGCGGGGAAGGGCACTGGCAGCTGCAGCTTCTGTTAAGTCTTTCCATCAAGACACTTTTCCTGTGCCCCTACCTCCCCTCCTGGGTATTGTCTGGCCTTCTCCTTGTGTCCTAAGCCCTAGAACATTTCTCCCCCAGGCCATTTCTGCCTGTCCTCTAGCTAATTTTTGGGGGAAGAAGTGAGTCCTGTGTCTAATTTGCCATCTTCCCAAAAGTAGTCTAAGCATTTTTTTAGGAGGTACTGGGAATTGAACCCAGGGCTTTGTACATGGGAAGCGATTCAACCACTGAGCTACATTTGCTCCCCAATGGAAGTTGGTTTTATCGTTTTTTAGTATAATTCTTTCTTTCTTTATTCCCTCCTCCCCCATTGTTTTGCACTCGCTGTCTGCTCTCTGTGTCCATTTGCTGTGTGTTCTTCTGTGTCTGCTTGTCCTCTCTTTAGGCGGTACCAGGAACCGATCCTGGGACCTTCCAGAGTGGGAGAGAGGCTGCTCAATCTCTTGCACCACCTCAGCTCCCTGGCCTTCTGCGTCTCTTATTGTCTCTCCTCTGTGTCTCTTTCTGTTGCATCATCTTGCTGTGCCAGCTCTCCATGTGAGCCAGCACTCTGTGTGGGCCAGCACTGCCACATGGGCCAGCTTGCCTTCACTAGGAGGCCCCGAGAATCAAACCCTGAACCTCCTATATGGTTGACGGGAGCCCAATAGCTTGAGCTTCACTTTTCATTTTTTGTTTTGTTTTTAGGAGGTACTGGGAATCAAACCCGGGAACTTATACACAGGAAGCAGGCACTCAACCACTTGAGCTACATCTCTGGGCAGTTGGCCTTAATTCTGAGTACACATTAGAATTACACAAGGGAACTTTTAAAAAATACCAATATCTGGTGCCCAACCTCTAGAAATTCTGATTCATAGTTTGGGGAGGATCCAGAAAACAGGTTTTTTGTTTGTTTGTTTTTTTATATCTCCCCCCCTTTCTGCTTGTTCTTGCTGTGTTGATTTTTGCGTTCTTCTGTGTCTGCTTGTCTCCCCCGTTGCGGCGACCTGCCAAGTCACCTCACTGCGCAGCGGCCTTGCCTGCTTGCAGGCGGCTTGTCCTCCCCATGGGGGCTTGCCCTGCCCATGGTGGCTGTGCCTTCTCAAGGCGGTCTGCTTGCTCAAGGAGGCCCTGGGAACCGAACCCGGGGCCTCCCATGTGGTAAACCAGCGCCCTACCAATTGAGCTACAGCCGGTCCCAAGAAAACAGTTTTTGTTGTTGTTGTTTGTTTGTTTGTTTAATGTATATCCAGAGTGAAAAACTGCTGTCTCAGGCAGATAAGCAATTGGAGCAGTGGTTGACTGTAGGGATGTAGGGAATCACAATACGTATCCTTCCTACCTGTCAGGATCCAAATTGTTCAGAGATATATCTAGGTCAAGACCCCTTTAGGAAAAGGAGGGACAGGTTTTATCTTTGAGAGGAATCTTTTACTCTTAGCACAGAATTCACCTGACACATTGACCTCCAAATCCTTCCCTGGTCTGATTTCATTTTCCTTTCTGACCTGGGCCTTGAAATTTATGGTTTGTCATTGCTGCTGAACACCCCTGCATAACTTTAGTGTACAGACTTATCTTTAGTTTCTACTCATAGCTTTGAGACTTCTATTTAACGTACTCCCTCAGTTATATAATGCTAATCCTGGTGCATCTTTGGCTTGACTCAGCATTTACCCGTTACTTTCTTTTTTTTTTTTTCAAAGATTTATTTATTTTATTACATATCTCCCCTTCCCCCCGCTGCGGCGACGCGCTGAGAGTGGTCACTGCA
>PVKH010004306.1:11196-23674 GCA_004027955.1 Chaetophractus vellerosus
GGAATCGAACCCAGGGCCTCCCATGTGGTATGCCGGCGCCCTATCCACTGGGCTATCGAGCCGGCCCCATAAACCATTCATTTTATCAACCTGTAGCTCACAGGTATCTGATTTTAAAAGGCAAATAGGGAGAATTGCTGTCATTCTTCTATTAATATAAATTTGTTTAATCACATTGTTAAGATGCAGCCAATTTTAGCCAGCCCTGAGGAAGTGCGAAAATTTAGTAGGTCTTTAATAATTATTGAAACTTGGTGAGAAGCAATAAGAAGCAATTCTGGAATTCCTTTTTATTGAATTGTCAAGAGACTCTTCTCTTCCACCCTAAGCCATTCTTACACTAAGGCAGAGTAATAGTTAATCATATGTTAGCTT
This sequence comes from Chaetophractus vellerosus, assembly GCA_004027955.1. NCBI lineage: Eukaryota > Metazoa > Chordata > Mammalia > Cingulata > Chlamyphoridae > Chaetophractus > Chaetophractus vellerosus. The sequence continues at coordinate 11,572 of PVKH010004306.1, forward strand.
TATGTGGTCACTATTCTCCAAAGATGGCCTCCCAACAATCCTCTCCTCCCTGTACACACACATAGCTCCTTACATCAAGAAATAAAGTTTATTTCCCATCCTGTCCAACCCACACCATTAAATCTGTGCTGGCCTTTGACTAGCTTTGACCAATAGGTAGCAGAAGTGACACTCTGGGACTTCCAACTCAGGCCTTAAGGACACTGACAACTTTCAATTCCTGCATCCTATCCAACCACTATGCTGTGAAAAGCCCAAGGTACATGGAGGGGAACTAAGACAACCCCAGTTGAGCTTTCTGCTGACAGCAAGCACCAATTGCCAACCATGTGAGTAAGTCATCTTGAATGTTCCAGCCCAGGATGACTGAAGTCCCAGCTAACATCCTATGGAATACAATTGTCCAGATAGACCCAGTCAACCCAAAGAAACACTGAGATAATAAAATGGCTGCAGTTTTAAGCCTCTAGGTTTTGGAATTATTTGTTACACAGCAATAGAAAACCAAATCAGTCTCAGAAAGTTCCTAGAGACAATTTAGCCAAACTTTTAAAATTTTGCAACTTTAGAAAATCTTTATATCTCTAGTGCAGGAGTACAAACTCAAAACAGCAAAGACCAGGCAGATAACACTGGAAGTATATCAGGTCAGGTGGGTTCCTCCAAAGGAGGCAGACTGTTTTCAGCTTGACCTCATTGTTGCAATGTAGGAATGTGATCCCAATGTTGCCAGAGGCTCTGATTTTTCAAGAGACATTGCAAAAACCATAATTTTTATGAACTCCCCTAACGTTTAAATGTTAGCAATCAGTTAAAAACAGCATTACTGTTTGACAAACAAAATACTTCCATTGGCCTAATATAACCCAAGGTTGCCAGTTTGGTAACTATGTCCTACAGCACTTTACAGGCAATATCTCATTTGACCCTTACCACAACCCTATGAGGTAATGCGCTGGTTTTATCTACTTACAGATGTGGGAACAGGCTTGGGACAGTTACATGATTTGTCCAATATTATTAACTAGTCAGTGGTGAAGCCAGTATTTTCCCTCAAGCAATCTAACTCCAAAACCCATTTAAGAAGTTTTGAAAAAGAAATGTATAGCAGAAAAGGGATATTTATTAAAATTCTCAAAATTTCCTGGTAAGTTTAGAGAACCAGGCTTGGAAACTAATAGTAAGAACCCCACCTGCAATCCTTCCACAGATCTGGTCCAGTGAAAACTCCACAAGACACAGTCACCACTGCTTGCAGTGCTGACACAGTGATACCGGCATTAAAACTCCAGGACACCAGCTGTAGCCAGATTCCCTGCTTTCACTTGCACCAGAATGGATTTAAGTCATTACTCGAGTCACTTCTTGAGAGGGTGCTTCTAACTGGCAGAGCCTGAATCATGTTCCCATGCCATGGCTTCAAGGAGGCTGGGAAAGCAAATGTTTTATCATTCAACAATTTCTACTGAACACCTGCCATGAATCTGCCACTCTTCTAAACACTAGGGGAACAAAAGCAAACAAAATAGGTAAAGCTTTCTGAATTCATGATGCTTCCATTCTAGAGAAGACAACACAGACAGTAATCAACCAATCAAGTAAAATAGTTTTGTCCAGTGGTGATGAATGCTATGGAGAAAAATTAAGGGGGGGAGGGGCAGCTGTTTTATAATGTGTTCAGAGGAGACCTCACTGATGAAAGTTAAACAGAGACCCAAATGATGTTAGGGATCTGGCATTTTCAGCTTGCGTGTGTGTGTGTGTGTGTGTGTGTGTGATGGGGCGGGACAAAGCCCATATTTTAACTAGAGAGATCTTACCTCCATTCTCCAACCCTGTGTCTTAGTCAGCCAAAGGGATGCTGATGCAAAATACCAGAAATCTGTTGGCTTTTATAAAGGACATTTATTTGGGGTAGAAGCTTACAGTTGCCAGGCCATAAAGCATAAGTTACTTTCCCTCGCCAAAGTCTGTTGCCATGTGTTGGAGCAAGATGGCTGCCAATGTCTGCAAGGGTTCAGGCTTCCTGGGTTCCTCTCTTCCCCAGGGTTTGTTTCTCTCCAGGATCAGCTGCCCTGCTCTCTCCACAAGGCCAGCTGTAAACTATCAGGTGACTGACTCTGTCTTTTTCCCTGAGGCCTCTGCCTGTGTTTAATGGAGACTTCTCTCCTTCCGCACGTACCTGCTTCTCTGTGTGTTTACTTTCCAGGCTCCCAGGTCAAAACTCCCAACTCTGTCCTTTGCCATATCTTTTTTCTGTAAGTCCTCGCCCTACTGACGTGGCCCAAGGTTCATTTCTCTCCGGGCTCAGCTGCCCTCCTCTCTCCACAAGGCCAGCTGTAGACTATCAGGCAAATGGCTCGTCTCATCCTGGGGCCTCTGCGGTGTCTAATGGAGCTGTCTTTCCTTCCTCGCATATCTGCTTCTCTGTGTGTTTACTTTCTGGGGCTCCAATATCAAAACTCCAACTAAATCCTCTGCCTTCTTGTTTTCTCTGTGAGTCCCTGCCCACCAAGGGGGCAGGGATTCAACATCCTACTGACGTGGCCCAATCAAAGCCTTAAACATAATTTAATCAAGTAAGAGTGAAACCTCTGAATCCAATACAGTCTATGTATCATTAGCCCAGAAGAACAGACCAGCTTACAAGCAAAATCAGTATTTCTTTTTGGAATTCATCAATAATATCAAACTGCCATACCTTGTGAGGTCACCTTTATCTTGTCAAAGTTCTTTGTGAGGGTAAAGGAGGAGTTCTGGGACAATAGTTTTCTATGCCCAGTGAAACTATGGGAACAGACTTTTTAGGGTTCAATCTTTATTCTTTGCAGCTACAGCAGTGACTGACTACCTGGCTATGCATACAGGAACCTCGCACAAATTTTGGTGGGAAAGAGCCAGGACTAATGAAAAGGGATACACATGAGAGAGTGTGTAGGTGTACTCACTTGCTTCTGTCAATTGCGATACTATAAATGAGACTCTTAAGGCCATGGTTTCCAAACATTTTTGATTGTGTACCTATATCAGTAGAAATCTTGTGCCCCACCCTCCATAAGTCTTTGTGTTTATTTTTAAATTATAGGCATGTACTACTGAACAAAGTAACAGAGTACATATACTATAAAACATACACATGAATAGAAATAAAAAGTATGTCATGAAGATGAAATAAACACTATTTTGAAAATATTTTTATTTTATTTATTAACAATAAAAAGTCCTAATCTCTCTCAGTAAAGAAAGATTATTATTGTTTATTTTAGTGAAAACAATGTAATTCAGTACGTTTCATTATTTTGAAAGTCTTGGCTTAACACATCGTTTTGGGCAATAAAATCACATAGTGATAAACATTTCTTAACATCCATTTTTCAAATTTCTCTTTCCATAGCATGAATTTCTTTTAAAAGGCGATCAATTTCTCACTTATAGCTTTAAAAAAAATCACTTTTAACTTAAAGGAACCAATAAAATACGTTCATTTCTTTTAAAATACCAGCTTGGTAAGTCAGAGTTCAGTCAGAAAACCAGAAACCACTAAAGGCATGTCAAGCATAAAGGAACTGAATGCAGGGCATTTAGATACTTATGCCACTATTAGAAGGAAGACAGGAGTTAAGAGTTAGGGGAAGTTACCCCTAACTTTCAGGTTTGCCACCAAGCAGTAACTCAGAGAATTAGGAGGTTTCTGCTGTCACCCATGTCAGAACAATGCAGGCAAACCTCTGTTGTTTAGCTCAGCTGCCCCAAAGTACTCAGATATGTAGCTGATAGGAAATCACTTAGACGCTACTGCAGAACTTTGCCTACCATGGCCTACACAATTGTGAGGGGCTGCCAGAGAAAAAAATACCACATTTCCTAGCACTTATGAAATCTCATGTGAGTATACTGGCAAAAATAATCATCACATCCAGAATCCTGAAAGCAAGGGAGTTTAGGAATTATAGGTTCCATAATTCTGGTAGCAGTAATACAGAGAGCAGCATATAAAGATGTGGGAATAAATGCTGGTTGCCAAAAACACATAGTAGACCACACAATACCATAGTCTTGATAGCCTCCGGGCATCACAGAAAAGGTCAGCATATTAGAAATGCTTGTCTCTTTTGTCAAATAAAAATTGGTAATTAAGTTTGATAACTCTTTTAAATAATTTTCAGCATGATCAGTAAATCTCTGGTTGGTTTACACAGTTTTCACGGTTACTACACATCTCATTACAAAGAATTAGTTTTTGTGATATAAAGGTTTTACCTTTAATCAAATTAACCACATTGATAAAATCCTGTAGTATATAAACTGCAGTATATCATAATACTTATATGTAAATATAACTATTAAATAAGCTGGACATGATAGATGCAAATAGAGAGTAATTTATTCTTTCTTACCACTGCTGCTTGCAAACCTCCTGGGTGACTTTTCCTCCTGCATGAAATCTTGGGTGGTTCATATAGCTTTTCCAGAAAATATCAGGACAATAATAAATTAAATAAATAATAAATAAATTAGGACAATTTCTTTGGTTTTAAAAAGTCCAGTCTGTATAACATTAACTCAAACTTCATCTAATCAAACTTCTCCCCTTTGCCAGCTTAGGCTGCCCTGGGATGAAAAATCAGTAGTGAGGGCAGGAGGGCTGTTTCCCTAATTTGCTCTTTTACTCCTCAGATGCAACTTGTTTACTGAACAATCTAGACATGGTAAGATATAAACAGAAAGCAATTTTGTTTTCTCATGAGTGTGCCTACAAACCTGCTGTAATGATTTGTTCTCTTCTATGCCTGAACAAAATTTATAGCTTTCCAAACTTTTTCAGGTAACAACAGGTTAAACAGTTTTATTATTATTAAAAGAATAGTCTCTTTTTCTGAGTATCAACAAGTCTCATCCAGTGTAATAGTAAAACATCAAATGTCATTTAATTTAAAACTTCTCCCCTTCTCCAGGATGAAAATCTGTTGGGGAGAAGTAGGTGGTCAAGGTCAGTTTCATTTCTATTTATCATACTACCTTCTTTCCCACTTGCTAGTTGCTGATCTGAGCCTGCCCTACAGTTGTGGCAGGGGAAGGAAGGAGAGGTAAGGTCTTACTTGTTTGGGACAGTTGTAAACTGGTGTTAGTGTCCTTTGGAAGTAGCAGATTCCAAATATTGCTTCTTTCTTACAGATTCTCAAGACACTCTCCATCACCGAGGCTCTCTCACCTGTAGTTCCCTTTTAGGTAGTTCCCTTCTCTAGTTGGACTCTTAGGACTCCTGCCTCAGCCCTCTTAGTTTCCAGCAGTCTTCCCCTCCATTGAGGTCATCTCATCCCTCTAGGTTGGATTTGGCTGGATTCCTTCTTAAAATGACCGAATCTGGCTCCCTTTCTAGAGAACCACACCAGGCCCACAGGAACTCAGGGTGTGCAAGCCATTCCAAATGTAGCCATCTGTCCACTTCTGTTTTCTCAAGGACCTCTACAACTTGTCTTTAGACTTTTGAGGAGTGAGTCAAATACCAGTCCCCATGTCCCTCATATTCCACAGGACATACCAAGCTTTCCAAACGGTTCTCTTGAAGTGCCCCCTCATTTGGCATGAGTTGAAGAGGAAACACCCCTACCCTCTCCTGCTTGGGGAGATGGGAAATGTCCAGCATACTGACAAATGCTTCCAAAGAAATCCTCTCACATTCTCTTTTATAGCCTGGAGGTGGATGCAGAGTTAATGTTTCCCAAAATCGAACTAATGCTTCCCAATATTGGTTTCACAATTTCTTAGCACGTGGTGCATAGGTGATCTAGCTCTTCCTCCCTTTAGAATGTGGAAGTACTTGGCAACTATTGTTTTGTTCTCAGCCTTTGGGGTCTCTGGTGAAACTGACACAGAAAGAGTCCCATTTTAGTAAATGCAGTTATCATTGTCAACCCCTCTTCCTTATAGAACTCCCATTCTTCCACCAGGACACCTGATGTACTGTAGGTGACATATGACAGTTTACTTATGAATGTGAATGTACAATCTCTATATATTAAATATTAATATAGCTTTTTATATAAAACACATAGGACATTTGTTTTTAGCATTATTGAAGATTAGATGTACAGAGAAATCTCTCCCAAAATAGAATACTTTAAAGTATGAGATGAAATTTTAACAAATAGAAATATTTTTTAAAGTATGTCTAAGCTAGCAGGGAAGTAAAGGAGACTAAAATAACCAGAGATCAGAAAGAAGGAGAAATGGGCAAGTAAATACAGAAATCAGCACTGACCCTGAAGGTATCTACTGATACCTGGTTGTCTGGAGTCTGAATTTTAAATTGCCTCAGGCAGTCAAAAGTAAAGTAAAGGAAGCCTAGACCTAACAGGGTGGGAAAGTTAGATTAACATCATTGCTGGGAATGAAAAAAAAAAAAAAAAATCCCTGACTTAGCCAAGAAGAGACTTGGGGTGGGGGAACCTTTATAAGAATTCTTAACCACAAGCTTGCACTCACATACATTTGTGGATGAAATTCATACTCTCTCTATGATTCTGAAATCCTTAAGCTGAAAAGTTAGTTTCAAGTAGTCCTGGATTGGTAATATCCTTAGGAATCTGGAAGAAGCAAACTCAAATACTCTTTAGAGCAGGGGTTCTGAACAAGGGGTCCACAACTTATATTGAAATTCAAAAAAACATTATTCTTGTGGGGACGTGTTGGTGTGGGTGTGATATATTTATTTAATAATAGTATAGTGTGGACTTAGTAAGGGGTTTGTGGTTTTCACCTGACTGGCAAAGGGTTCCATGGAACAAAAAAGGTTAAGAACCCCTGCTTTAGAGGAACACACTTTAAAGCCTGGCCTCAGAAAATGCCCGTAGCTGAAGTTCCAAAAGTCAGGAGTATATAGTAAAAAATCACACACACAGAAATAAGTCACCATATGCAAGTTAGCAGAAACAATAAACTGCAGAATCAGATCCACAGTTTGACTCAAGGTCTGACACTGGCACCTGGGACTTTGCTCTGGGAAATGCCCTTGATGCTCCCAACACCCTTCATACAGCACATGCTCGGGCCTGGACCTTGGCTTCTCCCCTTAGTATACATCAGCAGCTAAGAAAGCCAATAAGCCCAGGGAAAGATAAACTCACAGATTAAAATAATGAGATATTTGAAGAGTACAACCACAATAAGAGAGAGAACAAACTGTACTGGACAAAGCAGAATGGAACAAAATAGATCAAGAATTTAAATAAGCATAATAAAGATCTTCCCAAAGATAAGAGGATAAGAAGGAACAAGAGTTACAGAACCAAATTAAAATACTGGGTATGAAATTTGTTATGGTCTATGTCAATAAGAATATGATTGACATAGTCTTCTTAAAAGAGACACTGGAGACAAAAAGCCAATGAAGTTATATTTCTTAACTGATGAAGGTAAAGAACTTTGAACTTAGAATATTATATCCAGTTAAACTATTATTTAAACGTAAGAATGCAAAGAAGATACTTTCAAACATACAAAGATTTAGAAAGCTCACACCAAAAAGAGCCTTTTTGAAAATTCTCCTGGAAGAAGTACTTTTTCAAAAAGAAGAATAAATCTAAGAGGACTTTAAGAGATATTGGAAAATTAGAATGAATGAATAACTTAATATAAGTTTAGTGTGCTCTAAAAATGTGAACCTAAAGAAAGATTGAAAATATAACCATAAAGTTGATAAGTCTTTAGCTAGACTGACCAATAAAAAAAAGAGAAAAGACTCAAATTACTAAACTCAGGAATGAAAAAGAGGACATCACTACTGACCGTAGGCATATAAAAAGGACTATAAGGGACTACCATGAATAACTATATTCCAAAAATTAGATAGCATAGAGGAAATGGACAAATTTCCCAGAAAGATGCAAACTATTAAAACTTACGAAGAAACAGAAAATCTGAATAGAACTAAAACAAGTAAAGAGATTAAATTAGTAATCAAAAACTGCCCACAAAGGAATGCACAGGCCTAGATGGCTTCACTGATGAGATCTACCAAATGTTTAAAGAAGAATTAATATCGATCCTTCAGGGGGGTGGATGTGGCTCAAATGGTTGGGAATCCATCTCCCACATGGAGGGACCTGGGTTCGATCCCGGGGACCTCCCAGTAAAAAAATAAAAAAATAAAAAAAATAAAAAAAAATAAAATATCTATCCTTCATAAATTCTTCCAAAACATAGAAAAGGAGAAAATACTTTTCAACTCATTCTTTGAGGCCAGTATTACCCTGATTCTAAAAAGACATTACAAGAAAAGAAACTATAACCTATATGTATATAAATGCAGAAATTCTCAACAAAATACTAGCAAACCAAATCCAGCAACGTATAAAAAAGGATTACATAACATGACCAAGTAATATTTATCCCAGGAATGCAAGGTTGGTTGAAGATATGAAAATCAACCAATGCAATACACCATATAAATTCAATAAAGGGCTGAAAAACACATGCTCAAGCAGTTGGGTGCCCACCTCCCACATGGAAGGTCCCAGGTTCAGTTCCCAGTGCCTCGTAAAGAAGATGAGCAGGGAAGCAGATGGGGCTCAAGTGATTGGGCTCCTGCCTACCACATGGGAGGTCCCAGGTTTGGTTCCCGGTGCCTCCTAAAGAAGACGAACAAGACAGCAAGCTGAAGCGACAGGCAGGTGCAGCAAGCTGACGTAACAAGATGATACAAGAGACATGAGGAAAACAATGAGAGACACAACAAAGGAGGGAGCGGAGGGAGCTCAAGCAATTAAGTGCCTCCCTCCCACATCGGAGGTCCTGGGTTTGGTTCCCGGTGCCCCCTAAAAAGAAGATCAGTACACAACAAAAACAGATACAGCAAATGCAAAACAATGAGGGGGTGGGGAAAAAGAAATAAATCTTAAAAAAAAAAAAAGCAGATGCAACAAGCTGATGCAATGAGCAGGGAGCAGATGTGGCTCAAGCAGTTGGGCACCTGCCTCCCACATGGGAGGTCCTGGGTTTGGTTCCCAGTGCCTCCTAAAGAAGATGAGCAGACAATGAGCGGACACAATGAGCAGACACAATGAGCAGAGACAATGAGCAGATATATGAGGAAGTCATCTTGGCAGGGGGAACAAAAAAAACCACACGATCATCTCAATATATACAGGAAAAAAAAACATTTAACAAAATCCAACACCTTTTCATGATAAAAACACCCAACAAACTTCCTCAGTCTGATAAAGATCATCTATGAAAACCCCACAGCTACTTTAATGGTGAAAGCTGAAAGGTTAACAGGACAAGACTGTTTGCTCTTGTCATTTCCATTCAATATTATACTGGAGACACAGCCAAGGCAATTATACAAGAATATGAAATATAAGGAATCCAGATTGGAAAGGAAAAAGTGAAAGTATTTCGATTCACAGATGATATAATATTGTATATAGAAAATCCTAAGAAATCCACACAGAAAATATTAGAACTAATAATTTCAGCAACATGTAGGATACAGGATCAATTTACAACAATCAATTATATTTCTATACACTAGCAATGAAAATGAAAATGAAATTTTAAAAAATCCTTTTATAATAGCATTAAAAAGAATATAATACTTAAAAAATAATTTTAACAAAAGAATGTAAAACTTATACCCTGAAAACTATAAAACGTGGTTGAAAGAAATTGAAGCAGACCTAAATAAATGGAACAACATCCTATGTTCATGGATTGGAGGATTTGTGATTGTTAAAATGTCAACACTCCCCAAATTGATTTACAGACTCAACAAAATCCCTATCAAAATCCAAGGTGCCTTTTTGCAGAAATAGACAAGCTGATCCTAAAATTCATATGGAAATGCAAAGAACCCAAAATATCCTAAACAATCTTGAAAAAGAAGAACAAATTAGGAAGACACACTTCCTAATTTCAAAACTTACTACAATAGTATAGTAATCAAGACAGTGAGGTACTGGTACAAAGTTATAGATAAATAGAATAGAATCAAGAGTCCAAAAATAAGCCCTTACATTATGGTCAATTGATTTTGACAAGGGTGCCAAGACAAGTCAATGGAGGAAAAGATCAGTCTTTCCAACAAATGGTGCTAGGACAAATGGGTATCCATATACAAAAGAAAGAAGTTGGAACTATATGTGGCACAATAAAAAAAAATTAACTCAAAATTGATTAAAGATCTAAATGAAAGAGCTAAAACTCTTAGATGAAAACATAGAAGTCAATTTTCATGACCTTAAATTAGGCACTGATTTGTTAGATATGACATCAAAAGCACAAGAAACAAAAAAAAAAATAGATAATTTGGACTTCATCAAAATTTGAAAAACCATTGTGCTTCTAAGGATACCATTAAAAAAAATGAAGACAACCCACAGAATAGGAGGAAATATTTGTAATTCATATATCTGATAAGAAATGTGTAACAAGTTTTTTATCAAGTCAACAATAAAAAGACAAAATAATCTTATTTTAAAATGTGCAAAGTATTTTAATAGTTATTAGGAGAATGCAAATCAGAAACACAATGAGAAACCAGTTCATACCCTCTAGGATGGGCTAAACTAAAAAAGACAACAAGTGTTGGGAAGACTTAAGAGAAATTGGAGCCTTACATTGCTGATGGGAATGTTAAACAAAAACTTGTATACAATGTTCACAGTAACATTACTCAGAATAGCCAAAAAGTGGAAACAGCTCAAATGAATAGATAAAATATTGTATATTATGCAATGCAATATTATTCTGCAATAAACAGGAATGAAGTGCTGACACATGCTACAACTTGGATGAACCTTGACAACATTATGCTAAGTAAAAAAGCCAGACACAAAGGGCCATATATTGTATGATTACATTTATATGAATGTCCAGAATAGATAAACCCATAGAGACAGAAAATAGATTAGTGGTTGCCAGGGGTTGGAGGAAAGTGGGAATGGGTATAAGGTTGCCTTTTGGGATGATGAAACTTTTCTGAAAGTAGATAGTAGTATGTTTGCACAACTTTGTGAATATTATACAAATGACTGAATTGTACACTATAAAAAGGTTGACCATTATGGTAGGTGAATTATATCTCCTAATACAGCTGTTATTGAAAAAATATCCAGAAAATATATACATAATGATTAAAAAAATAAAATAGAGGGTATTGACCTGGCCATAGCAGGGGCAAAAGGGAAGATGATAGGTAAAGACTAGAGAGAAGTGTCTTATTTCAAGGTAACGTGTAAATGTTGATAAAGTCAAAGAAACTTATAGGAGAAAATGAACATAAATGTGAACCATAATCAGATAGGGTTAAGTCACTAGAAGATTAGAAAGAGTGTTCAAACTAAAATTCAGCAAAAGAATATTCAATCTATGCATTGGAAGGCAGAAAAGGGAAAAAAATAAAGTGTGGCAAGTAGGAAATATGAAAAAACAACATGGCAGCGAGGTCCAAATAACAGTAAATACAACAAACTTACAATACAATAAAATTACAATAGAGGGGCCGGCTGTAGCCCAGTTGGTAGGGTGCTGGTTTACCATATAGGAGGCCCCGAGTTCGGTTCCTGGGGCCTTCTCAAGTGGGCAGACCGCCTTGAGAAGGCAAGCTGCCGTGGGCAGGGCAAAGCCACTGAGAGCAGGGCAAAGCCGCCACGGGCAAGGCAAGCCCCCGCGAGCAGACAGGCCACCGCGCGGTGAGCTGACTCGGCGGGTCACCGCACGGCGGGGGGACAAACAGACACAGAAGAACGCAAGAATGAACACAGCAAGAACAAGCAGAAAGGGGGGGGGGGGATTTGTAATAAAAAAATTACAATAGGAAAGCAATTATAATAGACTTATTAAACAGAAGACACAACTCTCAGAATGGAATAAAAACCAAGATCTGGCAAAATGCTAAAACAAAGTGTAGTGGTTTGAGTTTGAATTAATTATGAATTCCAAAAATATAAGTTAGATTATGTTTGTAAGCTCATCTGTTCATCTGGGCATGATTAAGTTATGAGTAGGGCGTTAATTGCCACGTCAGTGAGACATTGAGCCCCACCCCTCGGTGGGGGTGGACTCAAGTAGAAGCAGAGATTAGAGAGAAGCAGAGAGGAGA
>PVKH010004307.1:0-23573 GCA_004027955.1 Chaetophractus vellerosus
CTGTGGCGGCTTTTTGCCTTGCCCACGGCAGCTTTGGCCCGCCCACGGTGGCTTGCCTTTCTCAAGGCCGTCTGCCCGCTCGGAGAGGTCCCCGGGAACCAAACCCGGGGCCTCCCATGTGGTATACTGGCGTCCTTATCCACTGGGCTATCCAGCCGGCCCCTAGTCATTATGTTTCATTGTCTGTATTTTTGTTTCAGTATCATGCTATTTTATTGTTATTGTTTTGCATCTTATGTTTAAATAGATGTAGGCTCTGTTCTCATTACCATTATTTTTAATGTTTCTGACTATTCTTGTGCATAGCCTTCCAAATGAATTTTAGCATTGGCTTCTGAAGTTAAAAAGTATGATTATTTCTAGCTGTACCAAGAAACAATTAATATCTTTATAATAATGCATCTTTACATCTAAGTGCATAATATTTCTCTCATTTTAGTAAGTTTTATTTTGTTTCCTCAGTAGAGTTTAATAATTATGATAGTAATTTTGCACATTTGTTGTTAAGTTTATTCTAAGGCATTTGATATTTTTCGGTGATGTGATTGGAATTATTTTTTACAATAGCATTTTCTAAATGCCTTATTTTGGGTACATAAGAAAATTATTATTTTAGTTTCTTAACATAGTAATTCACTTATTCTTCTATTTATCCTAAGAGTTTTTCCATCAATTTCCTTTGGTTTTCATGGCAGACACCAATTTGGTCTGCAAATAATGATAGTTTTACCTCATCATTTCCAATAATTATAACTCCTATTTTAATGTTCCTATCTAATTAATTTGGCTAGCACTTTCTGGATCTTTGCCTTGTTTCTACAGTTTGGGGAAATTTTTCTAGTGATTCAACATTAAGTTTGACCCTAGTTGTTAGTTTTTATGGATAGATTTGTTTAGAAATAAACATAGCTATAGATATAGACAAACATATCTGTAAACAATGTGACTGAGAAATGCTCTCTTTTTTTTTGCTAGTCATTTTATCAGGAGTAAATGTTGATGTTTATCAAATACCTTTTATCTAAAAATATTATTTTTATTTTGTTTTTTTTCTTATAATAAACTTTATTTTTTTAAAAAGTTTTAGATTACAAAAAAGTTATATTGAAAGTATAGGGGATTCCCATATACCCCTTGCCTCCCCCTCTCACATTTTCCCCTATTAATAACATCTTAATTAGTGTGGTATATTTGTTACAATTGATGAACAAATATTAAAGCATTGCTACTAACCAATGTCTATAGTTTATGGTTTACACTTTGTACCACAGTTTTATAGGTTTTTGACAAAATGTATAAAGGCCTGTATCTGTCATTGCAATATCATGCAGAACAATTCCAATGCCCTAAAAGTGCCCTATGTTCCACCTATTCTTCCCTCCCTCTCCCTGCAGAAGCTGTGGTAACCACTATCTTTATATCAATGTTACAAGTCCTTCCGTTACTACAGTAATGATAAGTCTACTTTGGTCCATTCCCCCCTTATGTTTGCTCATTCCTTAATCTAAAGGATTGGGGGATTGGGGGATGGTGATGCCCGTATATGGTTTTAAACTACTTGCTCTTGAGTAAAATAGGGTGTCCCCTTGGAACCTCAGGTTGAGAATCACAGCTCAACAACAAACCTCTTGTTATTCAGTTGCGCAGTGAATTCGGTGTCAGCTTTTCTCTCAGCATTTAGAACTCACTCATTTTTAGTCTCACTCAGTGCCTATTTAATTTCACTTTAACAGTGCAACGGTGTTTGAATTTGAATATAAGAGAGTGATAGTTCATGTTTCACAAAATTTTTTTTCTTAAAATCCATCTCTTCAACTCCTCAGTATTTAACCCAAAATCTTAAAGAAAGCACTTTTATCATAGTCATCATGGTACCTTGAGTGCCTCATCAAAAAAACCACAAACACAAATTTTGAGGATTTTGAGGATTTTTGTTTGTTGGTTTCCCTCAAATAACTTCACTGAATTCTGAAAAAGAACCTTAAAATGTAAGGTTCTACTTTTTTAAATAGAAAATTCATATGCAAAGGAAATAATATCCTAACACTTCTCATTGAAGGTAACTTTCTTTTGTACTTGGAAACTAAGGGTGTGATGTTGGATGAAGCTTCTGTTAGCTTCCTTTTGAGCAGAGGATGATATCCCAAACATTAGAGAGGCAGACACTGATTCAAAGTGACAGGTTTCCTCTCAGACATTGACCTCTGTTTCTCTCATTTGAATCCAAAATAGAGACTTCGTGAAATGTGTGCTGCTTTGCCTCAATCTGTGCCAGACACAGTACCAGGCTCTCTAGAGTTGCCGCTTATTGAAATTGTCATGACAACTCTAGGAAGTTATTACCACCATCCCCAGTTTCCCCATTTTTCAGCCAAGAATACTGAAGTGCAGAGAGTGGTATAGCTTGTCCAAGATCATACAGCTAATATCGGTAGCCCTCGGGTTTAGGCCAGGTCTATCTGATTCCAAATCCAGAGTCTTTTCCATAATACTTGCTGCCTTATGTCCCATCACCCATCTGTGTCCCAACTCAACTTCTCTCCCTCCCTTCTTTCGCCCTTTCTCTCCAGGCCCGTGACCAAGGTGTAGACTAAGAGGTGGAGTCATGCTTCACACGGCCATATCATGCTGGCAGCCATTCCTGGGTCTGGCTGTGGTGTCACTCTTCATGGGATCCACCATTGGCTGTCCTGCTCGCTGCGAGTGCTCTGCCCAGAACAAATCAGTTAGCTGCCACAGAAGGCGGTTGATTGCCATCCCAGAGGGCATCCCAATCGAGACCAAAATCTTGGACCTCAGCAAGAACAGGCTGAAAAGTGTCAACCCTGAAGAATTTATATCATATCCTCTGCTGGAAGAGATAGACTTAAGTGACAACATCATCGCCAATGTGGAGCCAGGAGCATTTAACAATCTCTTTAACCTGCGTTCCCTCCGCCTGAAAGGCAATCGCCTGAAGTTGGTCCCTTTGGGAGTATTCACGGGGCTGTCCAACCTCACTAAGCTTGACATTAGTGAGAATAAGATTGTCATTTTACTAGACTACATGTTCCAGGATTTGCATAACTTGAAGTCTCTAGAAGTGGGGGACAATGATTTGGTTTATATATCACACAGGGCCTTCAGTGGGCTGCTTAGCTTGGAGCAGCTCACCCTGGAGAAATGCAACCTAACAGCAGTACCAACAGAAGCCCTCTCCCACCTGCGTAGCCTCATCAGCCTGCACCTGAAGCATCTCAACATCAACAATATGCCCGTGTATGCCTTTAAAAGACTGTTCCACCTGAAACACCTAGAGATTGACTATTGGCCTTTACTGGATATGATGCCTGCCAATAGCCTCTATGGTCTCAACCTTACATCCCTCTCCATCACAAACACCAACCTGTCCACTGTCCCCTTCCTTGCCTTTAAACACCTGGTATACCTGACCCACCTTAACCTCTCCTACAATCCCATCAGCACTATTGAAGCAGGCATGTTCTCTGACCTGATCCGCCTTCAGGAGCTCCACATAGTGGGAGCCCAGCTCCGCACCATTGAGCCTCACTCCTTCCAAGGGCTCCGCTTCCTTCGTGTGCTCAACGTGTCTCAGAACCTGCTGGAAACTTTGGAAGAGAATGTCTTCTCCTCTCCTAGGGCTCTGGAGGTCCTGAGCATTAATAACAACCCGCTAGCCTGTGACTGCCGCCTCCTCTGGATTCTGCAGCGGCAGCCCACCCTGCAGTTTGGTGGCCATCAACCCATGTGTGCGGGTCCAGACACCATCCGTGAGAGGTCATTCAAGGATTTCCACAGCACTGCCCTTTCTTTTTACTTTACCTGCAAAAAACCCAAAATCCGTGAAAAAAAGTTGCAGCATCTGCTAGTGGATGAAGGGCAGACCGTCCAGCTGGAATGCAATGCCGACGGGGACCCGCAGCCTGTGATTTCCTGGGTGACACCCCGGAGGCGTTTTATCACCACCAAATCCAATGGGAGGGCTACGGTGTTAGGCGATGGCACCTTGGAAATCCGCTTTGCCCAGGATCAAGACAGTGGGATGTATGTTTGCATTGCTAGCAACGCTGCCGGGAACGACACCTTCACAGCTTCCTTGACTGTGAAGGGTTTTGCTTCTGACCGCTTCCTTTACGCAAACAGGACCCCTATGTACATGACCGATTCCAATGACACCATTTCTAATGGCACCAATGCCAACAGTTTTTCCCTGGACCTTAAAACAATACTGGTGTCTACAGCAATGGGCTGTTTCACATTCCTGGGAGTGGTTTTATTTTGTTTCCTCCTTCTTTTTGTGTGGAGCCGAGGGAAAGGCAAGCACAAAAACAGCATTGACCTTGAGTATGTGCCCCGAAAAAACAATGGTGCTGTTGTGGAAGGGGAAGTGGCCGGACCCAGGAGGTTCAACATGAAAATGATCTGAGGGTCCACCACTCACTCTATTGCTTCTGTGTCATTGCTGGTACCCAGTAAGACAGCCTGGCACAGCAAATGACTAGGTCAACAGGCAGCTTTGTGCAGCTGCCCCTGTTTCAAAGCAGGGTCCGTGGAATCCAGAGGACTTCTTATGGAGACTCTCCACCTAGAGGCAGGCAGGCAGGCCTGTGTCAGAGCCCTTCACACGGTGGGATACTAATTGTTTGCATTGCAAATGTTGGCATTCTGGGGATCTCAGTAATGAACCTGAACTGTTGGCTCACACTCATGGACAGATACTCAGCATTTTCTACCACAGCAAAAAAAAAAAAAAAAAAAAAAAAAAAAAAAAAAAAAAAAAAAAAAAAAAAAAAAAAGAAAGAAAGAAAGAAAAGAAAAGAAAAATAAAAAAAGAACAACCTACAGTGTAGGATTTACATATTTAAAAAGAGGCATTTGTCTAAAACATACTATACAAAAAAAATTTGTACCTATGATTATCATTTGTTAAAGCCTTGCATCATACCATATTGTTGGTTCAGCACCACAAAGAAATAGATATATTCTTTACTTTTTTTTGAAACATATATGCTGTATATGTTTTAAAGCAATATGAATGAGAGGTTGTGCTTTTAGTTACTCACCACTATAGATCCAAGTGTGATTTCACCTTTCTTTGCATACAGATAACTCTGAGACTAGATCCCTGGAGTTGTGGGTGGAGATATGTTGAGAGATATGTTTGTCTGATGTAGGATGCCAAGAAATAGGACCCAAGGCAAAACTGCTCAACTCTGTCAACTTCTTACTATACTATAAATAAAGGCATGTGCCTAGTTTTGATACAGAATGGAATATTTTTTATACTTGTGATATCACACTGGACCAGTTTACTGTAACAAAAGCCCTTGGTTTCTCCAGAAGGTGGTGTGCCAAGAGATATAGTTGACCTGTAAAATGCAAGGCAGGTGTTAATACAGAAAACAATCCATTTAGCCACAACTTCATTTTGCTTTCATCAGCCCCGGTAAATGTGTTAATAGAAAATGGAAGAAGAGGTGATGGTTATTGATAATCATAGAGTAAGAGTTAGCTCATAGCTAAGATCAAGAATTCAGATGTCAATAGCTCTCTGGACAAGAAGGAATTCTTCTCAGATGTCAACACCAACCAGGGTGATCCATGCCTAGCAAGACATTAATGCAACTTAGGATCTATTTAAAAGATGATGGCTGCCTGAAGGCTAGACCACTGCCAGTCAAAGGGAACATCCGGCTATTGCCACTCTGTGGTGCTGTCTGTTCAGTGACTGTACACACAGTATTACCTGGAATGGGCCACTTCAGAGTTTCGCCCTGCTCCTTAACAAGTAGATATTGGTTGTTGGTTTTTATTTTGAAAATTATCCTGTGTAGACAAGAGGAAACTGCCTTGTTTTCTAAAGAGGTTAGAAGAAACAAGGTCAATTAAAAAGCACTTACAGATTTTCTTTTCCTCCGCTGAGGAAAAGCTATAGCCCTATAAATGTTAAGCTATGCTGATTCTTTTAGCCCTGTGATCCAAGGATATTTGCCCAACTCAATTTGTATTAATGCTTATTACTCAAAGTTAAATCATTCCATATTTTTTTTTAAAATGGCATCGTGACATTACCACCAGTGATCTGGTTCCAATGAAGGATTATTTCATTTAGTTAAATGTTAGTTACTGACTTTCAAAACAGATATTCGTATGATCTGAGAAAGCCTTGAATTTGGAGTGTATTCATGAAATGGGATAAATATAATCAGCATAGAACAAATAAGAAATTTCTATATGTCTCACATTTTGAGAGGGGTCTAAAAATAACTTTCCTTTTGGATAACATGCAAACTGGAATAGAAAGTCCCTGGGTTTGCTATTTCACATATCAGATCAGAGGTTTGACTTTCAAAAAGCTTGGCATTTTTTGGCATTTGAAACTTTGAGAAGCTTTAATAAAATTAAATTGACCCCGATAAAAAAAAGTGACAGGCCCAGAAATGGTCTTTGCCAATTGGATAGCAGCACAGTTAAACCCTTTCCTCCCTTAATAAAGCCTGGAAAATGAGATGAAAAAGATTGAAGAATTGCCTGTTTCAGTCATTTTCATTTGACTTTCCTGATTGTTATCATAGATCTTTTAGAAATTCATTTCCTACTTGCAGCAATTATCTAATTTATATCTAACAATACAAATCAAGCTCTGCTATAAATCTTATCACAATTCCAGCTTGCATGCAAATGGAATGGGGTCTTTCAAAATTTAAAAAGGACAAAGTTAAAGTGGAGAGATTGTCTTCCAAAAGTTAATAGAAAATAGTTCATCTTAATTTTCCAGTATATTATGGAGGAAGTATATAACTAATTGTAAAAAAATATATGATAAGAGAAACACAGAGCAATTAATAAAAGGGCTCTGTGATTCTAACTGCTATTTCTTCCAAAATAGAAGTTGACGATAGATGAGTGTAATGCAATGGGATTGAAGTTAAACCATCTATGAAAAGATTTAGTGAAAAGATTTAGTTATTATTCCATCTGGGAGAAAAAAGAATGGATTCTTTCAGTAGTTTCCATACTCTGATGCATAGAACACCAATTCTAAAAGACATAAATAAGTGTTCTTCCAAAACAGAGTTTCATAGACTAATAAGTTGGGAAAATACTGCATTCTATAACCATCTCTTAGCAGTTCAAAGTGCATATGAGCCTAATCTTCTGAAAAGTCCTGGAAAGAAGAATCCTGTTTAACATTGCTTACTTTGGGGTTTCTCTAACTTATTTGCACATGAAGCACTTCTTTTCATGATGTAGTTATTAACATCTTGAAAAACTGGAGTTCTATATAACTCAGTTTGGGCAACATTGGACTAGAGGATACTTCTGAAGTATTTCTAAACCTTGGGCTCCAAGAGATTATAAAAAATATACCACCTGCAAAAATGTTCAGATCCTAAAAGTGTTTTGGCCAGATAACTCTAGGCAAATCAACTACTTCCTGCCTGAAACATCATAGTAATGGATTTATAAATAATTAAATGGCCACTTAATTTTCTACATTCTCGCTATTGGTGCAGATCTTGGGTTCCTTTTTATATCTGCAAAACTCTGGCATTCCATTGACTGTAGCTACAGGGTCTAGTATTCATTTTCATAAAAGAATTCACCGGCATGAAGTTTTTTTCATATGGCCCTCAAATTCTTCTCTTTACCTCAAACTAGACCATGGTAGAAAATAACAATCAGACCAGCACATAGACTAACTTTTCCCCTTAGTAATTGCTGAGTCATTAAACCTCTAGAAGGAATAATTCCCTGACTAGAACCCTCATAGGCTGAGAGAAATTACCCATGTCCCCAAATGTCTGTAATACCTATTATTAGATACTGATAACTCAGTCAAATGATTTGGCCTAATGTTCTTCTAATGCATTCCTGGAAAACCATTTATACTTCTCCAAATTCTCATGTTACTCACTTTTTAAACCTCTTTGTACTTTCATTGCATTTATAAAGAACAGTTTTTCAAATATTCTCAAAGTTTGAAAATGTAAACCAAGAATAACTGAGACTTGTATTTTCAAATTCTTGAGGATATTTGTAAGAGCACTGATTTTGATATCAAGTATCTCAGAAGTTTTGCCCATCACCTCCTTCATAGCATAAAGATGTTCAGGACGTACACTACAGTGTTTAGGGTGGATTCTTTTTTAATTGCCTGTCAAATATTCTGTTCTCCTCAGTTTTCAGAGGAGCCCAGAAATTACAAACTGCTATGATTCTTTAAAGAAGATTAATTCTCACCTTTATTGAAGCCTGACTTTTGTCATTTTCCATTACTTAAATATATTTTTATTAGAAAGTACAAAAGAGCACACTCTTGGAGAAGGGAAAATTGAGTAGAGCCCATGTAAATTAACTTACCCTTCCAGGGTCTAGCTTTGTCTCTGTGTAAAGACATTTTTAACATCAGTGACTGTGCTCAGAAGCTATTCAAAACACGGAATGTGTCTTGAGGCTTTCTAGGAAAGATTTAAAAAAAAAAAAGATACATCATTTTCAGCTTAGAAGTTAACACCTGACAAAAAGATATACTAAGAGTTTAAAAATGGTGGGGTGGGAGATAGAAAATTGCATTTATTTTAAACCTATTTATTTTATTGCTATTTTTATAGTTATTATCTTCTAATTGAAGAAAAATCAGAGATTATGTTCTTCTTTAACTCTCATAAGTGTCTTTTTTATCCCTCTCTTCTATGTCCTAGACATGTTTACAAAGCTCACATGAACTATTCCAAATGGATTTTGTGGCATGAAGGTAACACATAGGGAATGACATTCATTCTACTCGGTACTTAGGTAAAGATTAGGTAAAGATTTATTACCTTTGTGACTGGGATTAAGGTCTTAGAAATATTCCCAAACTAATACATATGTGCCTGGTTATTTCCATTGACATTGTAAGCTCCATCCCAATTCCTTATTTCTGCTAATCCCCCTGATATTTTCTGATTGAGAGTTTCGGAGCTATTCTGCCTTTGTGTGGAAAACCTTAAAGAATGAAATGTTATTTGAGTTCTTAATTTTAGAGTTGCATATTTTTGGTCAAGCAAAAGAAGTTGCTTCCTGGCACTTTAGCAAGCACTTGACATGAATCACTCAGTAACTCTCCCCTTTATCCCTTCAAAACCTATTCACAAGAGAACCTTCACATTCTCACTCCAGCAAAAATATGACTATGGGGAAAGGACAGCTTCATGGCATCAATTTACTAGGTCAAAGTAATAGTTGATTTGCCATGATGTTTAGCAAAGTTTGCCTAATAAAAACTCGGTCCAGGGACCTGAAGTCTATGCTTACATAAATTGTTATGTTTTAAATCAATAACTAGTGATAGGTTTTCAAATCGGAAGTTGGTTTGTCTATTTAGGGGTCAGTAATTGTAGCTGCATATTTCCTCAAAAACTGTTGGGGACTGGAAACTCCTTATCTTGTGTCAGCTTTTTTTCAACACATTGCCTATGACAAAATGTTTGCAAAAAAAAAAAAGAGAGAGAACTGTGATTAAGAATTTTGTCAAAGGTTTGTTTTTTGGAAACAGGCCTGGAGCCGATGTTCCACTTTCAAAATATGGGAAATTGATCAGGACAAACTTTCTTGTTCCCCAGACCTCCCTTCTCAAGTTTGCCAAGGTCTTTAATACCCCATCTCCCTGAACAAGAAGGAGGAAGAGAGGCCTGGAACAGCCCATAGAGAGGAAAGCTTTGGTATCCCCCTCCCCACCCCCATTCCTGTCTCTTTTCCTGATGCCACAATTGTAATGAACCTGCTCTGCCTTTCTCACCAATGTCACCTCGGAGCTGCTGTCAAGCCTCATCAATGAATGCTCTCTTCAGGGACAAGTCTTCCTTCATTGGTACTCAGAAATTCTTGGGTAATTGTTAAACTGGAAATCGCTTTAAAAAAAAAACTTCACATAACACTTTAAAAGTTAAGACTTAACACTCACATAATCACAAACTGACAGCAATCTGCAGGTTGAGTGATTCTGAATTTTTTTCTCTCTTCTATGAGCAGGTGGGTTGATATAATGCCAGCTTTAAATAGAAAGCTTTATTTATAGCCTCAGCAGAATGAGAAAAGAGCTGGCATAATCAAGAAAGTGTTTCACATTTTAAGGAAGGCTTTACTTTTAATATGCAAAATAGCCATTAGAAGACAACAAAAATGCAAATTTATATTCTACTGAATTGGTTAACTATATTAATTCGAATAAAGATCAAAAGTAACTGTCCACACTGAAATGGGTCAAAGATTTTGTTCCTATTCTAAAAGGGCCAGATAATGCAGAAATTTGTTTGCCCTGATTACTTTCTTCATTTTGTTGCACACCTCCTATTCTAAATTGCTTTACTATCTTAAGTACACTTAAGTGATATAATCATCATTTAATGATTAAGTGGGGGATGAATTCAGACTTGCAAAAATATTCTCCTGATCTTTACAAGGTATGTCCAGCATCACACAGACTCATATACATATTATTTGTGTGATAAAAGAGATTAGAAGTGAGTCATTAACAAACAAACTTCGTATGGAGGCTATTTGGAAGGAAAACATGTTCTTTACCTCCCCAGTTATAGAATCAGGTGCACCACACATAACAACAAGGGTTGCTTAATTTGCAAGTCAGTTGTCTTCTCAAGTTTTTTTTTCATTTATTATGGAATGCCCTAAATCATAATTAATTTTAAAAAACTATTGTTTATATATACATATATAAATATGTGGGGGAGGGTGATTTGATTTTTTTAAGTGTTTAAAATGTAACTGTTTTAAAAGTTGATAAACTTGAGCAGGAGTGGGGCAAAAAAAAGAAACAGAATGTGTGTGTCTGTGTTTTCCTTTGTTTTATCACAGTCATATTCTGGGAATATTCCATGACTGAAACCTAACCAACAACCTACAAAACATTTTTATCTTTTAATGCCTGATAGCTTGTTTTTTTGTTCTCAAAAAATTAGTGTTAATGACAAAAGTTTCTTGATTTCGGTTTGTGTCTCATTGACTGTTACTATTGATTTATTGTTGTGGGCATGTTGGTTTTATATAACACATAAAAACAGGTTAACTTATTTTATTAATATGTAAAATAAGTTAAAAAAAACAATTCTTTTGTTTTGTTTTTTCTGATAAAAAAAAGGGCTTAAACATCTGACATCTCAGCTCATTTCATTGGGGGTATTATTAAGAAACAAATGTAATAAAGGAAATTAGAGTCCCATAGAAAATATTTCCACATTGAGAGAGGTAGGTTATATGAGCCTACCTCTAAATCATTGCACTGTATTAAATCAAGTAATCTATAAAACTGTTCACTGTTAGAGAGGAAGCAGTTCCACTGGAATCTGATTCTGAAGCTGGGCTAAGTGGAAACCACTCAGAAGTGAGAAGCCGGGCTATCAGGTTCTCAATACATAAAATTATGCAGGGGTCAAGGTTTTTTTTTCCTGATTATTCAAAACTATGTAATATCAACCAGACATTAAGATATTGTTAGTGAAGTTAAATCCTCTATTTCTTGCAAAGTTCTCTCAAATTCATTTGACTTGGTTCCATAAGCAAGTAAGAGGCACAACCGTAGACATGAAGTATATTTGAGCAAAAATCGAAGGGTTCAGCAAGCCCTGCATATGATATCTTCTAGCCTTTTTTCTCTTGGGTTATCTTTCACTTGGCCAATTTTTAACGATTCCAGACACCGTATAAGATAGAAAGGCACAAAAATTAAAGTGAGAAAAATATTTTATTTTCAGGAAAACTGGTAAGAAGGAAAAGAGAAGGTTGTCTCATGTTAAAGAGGAAAAGAACCGAAAATGAAAAAACTGTCCATGAGCAACCTTTCTGCTGAGCCTGAAGGCACTCTACCCTTACCTTCATCATTATGGGAATGGGCTTTAGGGATGTGCTCCGGCATCTCCCATCATCTGTGGTATGATCTTCAGCCCCAGTAGCTCATTTGATGCCTGCCGGTGATGAGAGGAAACAGAAAGCCGACTGTAATAGTTCCTGGAAGTCATATTGCTAAATGGCAAGGAAACCCAGCATTCACTTCCAAGCAGCAGCAAAAATGCAAATTCTGAGGCTGCTAGTAAGAAATTCAGAAAAGGCCCCTTTGCCAGTCTGTAATTGCAAAGCTTGCCACCAGAGAGGGATTTCCTTCCCCTTAAAGATTTTCTGGTAATGCCAGAGTTGCTTGAGTCAAAGTCACATCGCTGATAGTGGACTTTAATTAGTGGACTTTAATTTTATACCACTAAACTAGTGCAGCTAAAACAAAAAGAGCTGTTTCCGTAGATACAGTTTTGAATGTGTTGGGTAGATATCACTGCCAACTAATGTCACAAGTTAGGTTGTCCAATAAATTCACTGATCTGGGAGAAAATGGGACCAACACTCCAGACCTTGTTCTTCATCAAGAGGAAGAACACAATATAATGGAATCAAATCTTTAAATGAAAGCTGAATGCACTTTTAAATCAGTGGACTGGCTCTGGCTCTACACTTATGAAGGCATTCTGATCATGTGCTACTTCATAAATTTAGAAGCCCATCACAGTTTTGTGTATCCTTTTTGGTTTTGTTTCTTTTCTTTCAAAACCAGTCATGAGCATGCTATTCAACTGACTGGCTAGCTAATGTTTCTGTGTCATTTGATATAGTTGAAATAAAAGTGATGATTTCCTACCTGGTCCCTTTAAGATAGATCAGCTTATTGTATAACCCAATGTTCTTTTCCTAATTACCTCAGTGCCAGACCCCAAATATGGGCCACGAAGATTAAATGTGAAATAAAGCCAAGTTAAGGAAAAAAGTTGAGAAACTTTAGAGGGGTTCTTGAAGGGAAATTCACCTAGTATTTCTGCCACTAATTGCCACTGGCTTCTAGGGCTTGTCACTTGGGTGCCTTTCATCAACTCTTATAAACAACTAAATGCAAATATTTTCCCTTCCATTAAAGAATTTAGATTGGTAAGGAAATCCTGCATTATAGCTATGCAGGCCTTGTTTCTCTCCATAATACTCGGAACTCAGTATATCAACGTGTTGGAACCTGCCAATAAATCTCTAAATATTTAATTCCAGATTGATATATATGAGATATTAAGAATTGTCTGGAGAAAAGGCAAGGAAACAGAAAAGACACATGGAAAGTGTGTGGTTTATTGGAAGATTGGCCTCTAATGAAGAAATCTAGGAACACAACTCAACCACTGAGGATTCAGTGTCTGAGAGCTGAAAACCCAAGGAGAGTCTTCAAAACAAAATAAACAAACAAACAAAAAACCTACTACTAGATAAGTTATCTCCTTGCTTGAACAACTTACATCTTGTATATGATTGCAAAAATTAGATCTTTAAGAGTAATTTTAGAATTTTTATTGTCACATTGGGAGATAAATCTATTTACCAGATCCCCCTCAAAAACAGATGTAATATTTATGTGAACATTTTCTAACCACAGACTCACTAGTCATATTATTTCTAAACATAGGTAATCAAGCATGCTAGTACCCTAGCACAGATGCAATTCCGTTACATTTAATTGATTTCTTTAGCCATGGGCTATTAACTGGATAAACAAAATGATAATATGATGTGTCCATTTTATACATTCAGATCTCTCATAAACACTAAATCAACATTCCTTTAAACATACACACACACACACACACACACACACAAATCCATGCCATAATGGCATGGATTTCTTTAATCCTTACAGTTTTATCAGTTCAAATATCCTACTGGGAATTAATTTCGCTGAGCACAGAACAAATGTGTAATGCAAAGAGATTATCAAGTTAGCTCTACCACCTTGATTTAGACAAGCTCCTCTGTTTTAACAACACCTGGAGAATCCAGTTGTTTACTTCAGTGGTATCAAGAGCCTCCCAAAGCACTGCTCTAAGAAACTTGCAAGTATGAAGGCATGACTGATTTCAATACAGGGCAGCTGTTTTCTGCTCTAAGTCAACGGGAGTGAAAAATAGGCTCATAGAAATGGAAAATAACCGAAAAATGTAGCCTGGCTGATGAATCCAGAGAAGTGTAGTTCATTGTTTAGGTAGTTCAATGTATTTTCAAAATAGCATTTGATAAGAACTGGAGAGCACAAGCTTTTCAAATTAATGACAATGAGTGAATAGGTATATATGGGAGAATTTCATTTTAGAGGAAAATGGATGGTGTTTAGGTATGTGGCACTGACTCTAATATTGATCTTCACAGTCTAGGTTCCAAACCAATAGGTAAACAAATTCTATATTAAAAAATATTTTAAATGTCTGTGTGTTTATAGCCTTTTAAATGCTGCCAATATTAGTCCAAATAGCTACCCACAGAAAATTCAGGAATCTACTTCTCATCCTTAATTAGAGATTGGAAATCAGATTTTTTCAAGCTTTTATCTTAAAAAGATGTAGAAAATTTAATTTCCCCCTATCCAGGCACAATCTCCTTTCATTTATTCACTCATTCATTCAGTCATGCAACATGAGTATTCATTATCATAGTAACTTAACAGTTCATCAATAAATAAAGTAGTTATCAAATTGTGGTCCAAATTTTAATCCTGTGTTTCCTCACATTAACTCCTTCAACAGCCATATTGATCACAAACTGATTTCCATTCTGTCATCCAAATTGTGTGGTTTAGAGATGAGCCTTAGTGTCCCAACTGGCCAGACACGAATCTGGCTTTAAGGACCTACCTGCTTTAACGATCCACGCTCAGGGAGTCAGAATAGTTAAGCACTAAAAGGACAATGATCTGGAGTTAAGAGTCCCCTGGGCTCTGTCACCGGATTCATGTTTCTTTATGGGCAAGCTACTTAACATCTCTGCATCCCCATCTCTCAAAATGACCATAACGCTACCTACCTCACAAGGGTGCTGTGAGGCTTACCATGAAAAGGAGGAGGGAATGGGACATAGAATCGGGGGCAGGATTTAGAGTGACTGCAAAGGGTCATTGAGGATGAGCCCCTTTCCTCCTGGGATCCCCAGGTCTATCAGGAAGTGTCTGCTCCCTTTATGGCTAGAATAGAAAATGGCATTGGCCATCGAATGACTTGGTTCATCCTTAAAACACTGACCTCTTCCAACAAGTCCCCCCTCTCTTTGAGAGATGCTGGCTTCAGAAAAATTATGAAATTAATTTTAGCAGAAGAGACTAGAACTGATTCACTTTCAGGTGTTGGGGGGGGTGGGGGAAAGTTATTTCAACATGGAAAAAAAAAGCTTAAATGGATGTCTTCAAGGGGATGCCTTTTAGTGGAGAAATGTATTGCCTAGGGCTTTCTGTTGTTTTCAGTCTGACTCCCCAGCTTTCTGCACCATTGTTTTAACACACATCCCCTTCTCCCTTTTATTGGAAGGGAAGCTATAATTCTCCTCATTTCATGATGTTTCTTTCATTCAGTCTGTTTTGCTCAAAGGACAAATTCTTTTCAATAACTATTGTAATTATTTTCTTAGAGGGCCATTTTAATTGCCATATTGTTTAGCTAAGCCCTATTGTCTCGGTGTCCTTCAAAACTGTCAGTTGCTTTAAAATATGAGGTGGGAGGGGGGAGCTGATAAGCACATTGTTGTAACTGATTTGTTATGTTTGAATTGTCTTATCAGAAAACAAGCTTATGAATTTCATCTGTTGACACACAAAAATAAAATACTTTCCTAAAAAAAACTGTATTTGTTTTTTGAATGTTCTAAAACCTAATTATTCTTCTCTTCACCTTTTATATGTTTCACTAACAGTGTTGCATTATCAATCATACATTACAATGGAAATCTAGCCTTTTCCTACATTCATTGGTCTTTGTTATTTATACTTAGGAAACAACAAAAAGAAATTATTCAAGACTAAGCATTGAAAGAAATCAAGAAGAGCCCATTCTGAGGGGTCTGTAATCAGGGATGACCACAAAATTACACAAGACAGATGGGTATAGAGAAATAGGCCTTCCAAGGCATATGGTAACATCACTTTTATTTTCCAGTAGAAAATGTCACTGCAAGTGATGGGAAAAGGCCGAGAGATATTATTTCCATCATTCGGGAAACTAAGAAATTAAATGAAAATAATAGAGCTTGATTAAAAAATTTCTCTGGGCCAAGATCCAGCCATAGAAATTTAAAGAAACTTAAATAAAAAGTGTTATTGTTTTCTGCACAGTAATCAGGGTGCTACCTCATCTTTATTTACCACGAGCATTAGAGACAATATGTATTAGGAAAGCAAGTTAGGAAAGGCAATGTAAACAAGAAAAAATGGAATGAAAAAGATCATCAAACACTAGTAAATATTCCTCCCCTTACTTCACTTACCTGACCACTGCTTGCCACTTTGAGACTTTAGCCTCGTTGACAGTAATTACATATGCCTTTTCGTTCTATATCACTAATGACCTTAAAAAACGGTGTCTTATGATTTCTTACAATACATCCCCAGAGCTATGTTACTATTTCTCATAAATCATTACCTCAAATTTCTTTCTCTCATATTCAACATCCTTAGTCAACTTACTTTTTCTGGAGCCCCTCTCTTAACACTTCCTCACATTTCCTCTTGACTTTCCCCACCTATCAAAGAAAGCTTTATACAGATTCTATTTCAAGGGAAAAGATGCCTCTCGTGCGCAAACTTTTACTCAAATTCCAGTTCAGTTGTACCATTTTCAGCATATAGTCTGGCTCACCCATGTGAGCCCCATGATGTGCTATTTGACCGTTCCCCATAGTCATTTTGGCATGGAAATGATAATAATCAACGTGTTCTTGTTTAGAGCACCATAGAATTTATGGAGTCCATCTCCTTGTCCTAAAGGGTCCTGGTAAATGAAAGGAGAGTCCCAACCTATCTGTCTGAAGAAGATAACTGCCTAAATTAAACGCCGTTCAAGGTGCACACAAGATCTCCCATAGCTGTTTTCTTGGGTTTTCCAGTAACACAGAACCTCAGTGTGATAACCTGAATTTATCAAAGTTACTTGATAATTATTCGGGCTTATTGAGGTTCCTCGAGAACTTAAAGTGTGGTGTAGAGGATAGCCACAAGGGCTTTATCCCCAACACCAGAATAAAAGTTCCAGAAATCAGGGAGAGGTCAGGAAGGAAAGAGACAGAGTCCTCACGTAAAACAACTTCACTTTTCAAGGAAGATTAGATTCGTATTTACTAAACTAGACTCCTACCTTGTCGACACCACAGGAGTCCAAGGCACTGCCCTGCTTTGACTGTGGTAATTTCTGAGGCTGGAACTTGAAATTTTAAATGCCCCGCACCCTATCTATGTACATCTGACCTTCAGTTAACTAACGTTCCTACAACAAAGGTCCAGAACCAGACATGTGGTGTTAAATTAATTTACAAGGGTGGTTCTTTTATTTTACTTTTTTTCCCAATTATAAAAGTAAAATATGTCTGCTCGATGTAGAAAATTTGGAAAATAAAGAGAGGTCAAGAAACAAGACCTGTCATACTCCCACCTTTCAAAGTCAATCACAGTGATTATTATAATGCAATTCCTTTCAGTCTTTTTAAAATAAGAAGCTAAGTTTAAAATAGAGATTTAAGATGTCTCACCACCACCACCACCACCACCACCACGTCTTCTTCCTCCTGCTTTTTCTTCCCATTTCCCCCTTCTCCTCCTGCATCTCTTCCTCCTATTACTTCTCTCCATTAAACATTCCAGGGCCTCTTATGAGGTGCCAACAAATAACTTCTGCTCCCAAAGAAGAGTTTTCACCTGGAGGTGTCTAATTCCAAAATCCATCTTTTTTCCACTCTGCCATACTGCCCCTCAACTCTGAAACTTTCCGAAGTAAAATGAAATCTTAAAATCATTTCACAAAGGAAGCTCTGATTATAGATGCCATACATGCACCGCTCTGCTTCCAGAGCTCCCTTTGCGTTAGTTGAAATTAATTTCTTGTTTGTGCTTTCCCCTGATGGCAGCCCTGGATTTCTTATTCATTCCCCTGGTGTTCTTTGCAATAACATCCATTGGGGTGAACTCTCTTACTGCTAATGTGGATCTAACGAGGAATGCTCTCAAAATGCTACTGTAATTTGGTACTAATTAAAAGTGAAATGATAGTATACTGTACTCTTTGGCAGCCTGCTTGTAAAAGCCCATTGACTGTCTTAAAGGGCAAAGGGCCGTTTGTCTTCCACTGATGTTATCATCTCATGATTACCATCACAGCCACCACAGGGAAAAAGGTTGCTATTCCTCATCACTTCAAAATCTCCTGTCCTCATGTTAATAAAGCCACTTTTTACTAGCTAGCTTGGAAAATTGGTTATATAACACAAACACAACAGAGTAGCCTGTTTCTCTTCTGATATATTTTATTGATGAGAACAGGACTTTCCTGGAATGAAAGATTCCAGAAGATTAAACTGGCTCATGCCACCCATGAGTAGAGGAAAACCCATCTGATTTTCTCAGGAAACACCTCTGTCCACTCTCTATAACTTCGGTGTTAATAGAGAAGGGAAGTAAGGCTTGGGCTGGGCTAAGTGAAACACAGGAGTGTGTTTGCCTAGTTTGGGGACAGGGGTTATTCAGTAAGGCTGGAAGACTGCTCTCTTTCTCCCCAGAGGTTTTGATGCAGATGGACAGGGTATGGCAACTCTGACTCAAGCATCACAAACACCTCCCCCTTGAGAATAAAAACGCCTCTCCCAAGAAAGTAAAGCCCATTAACAGCAGTTGCTAGCTGGTATTGAATAAAGCAATCTGAGCATGCCACTGGAAATTCACCTCATTTTGGGACAGATAAGCACAATGGCAGAGAGCGACGCCAACACAGAACGCTTAATGCATTATTCAGGTTTCCAATGAAATGCTTGCATGTTAAGGGAAGATGAAGCCAATCATCCGCGCGTGCTTTCACAGTTTTTACAAAGCAGCATGGATTATTTGTGTTCCTTCCCATTTCTGTCATTTTGCCATGCCGTGCTTTCATTTGGCAGGGTTATTACATCCACAGCATACTTCCCAAATTCCTTATGTTTTCACATGCCTCTGCCGTAGGTTGGAAGGTGGAGAAGTCTAGAGCAAGGAGCCTACTCTTGGGTACTTTCAGTGAGATTAGAAACAAGTGGGCTGATACCTGGCCTCCTTGTAAATCATTCACTCAAGTATTTTTTGAGTGCCTCCTCTGTGTCAGGTAATAGGCTTAACTCTGGGGATCCCGCATTAAACAAGACACCTGGTAAAGAAGGCATCAAGTCCCTGCCTGTTTTTAGCTACTGCTCTGTCTGGGAGCCAGAAGCAGGCTGCCTTTTATTCTGGCTTTGTCAGCCCTGTAAGGTGGTAAAACAAGGTAGGCACATCAGCCTTGCATGGAAAGCTCAGTGACACAGGGAAGAGAAGACCTCAGACAAAAACAGTCATAGGCCAAAGGTTTGGTTTTGCTACCAAGGAGCAGTTTTCCTGGACATCTCCGCAGAGTGGGACTGTCCAAATTGAAAAGCCTTGGGATTGAGCTAATACAGACACTTTCCATTTCAGTTAGCATCCCTGTAGTGGAGGGATGCCTCATACAAAGCTTGAAATATAGTAGGTGCTCAGAAAATGCAAGTTAGATGAATAGCTACACAACCTAAAAAGGCAGGACACATCAGGAGGAAGCATATTCACAGACAAGAAATAGGAACTTATCTACATGAAATTCTAATACATCATTCACTTTTTGTGGAGTTTATTTTTGTGTATTTTCAACTATACAAAAAAAAATAAATGTTCATTGTGGAAACAAAAAAAAAACAGATAAGAAAATAGAAAAAATTTAAAATTTCTATTAACTCCAATGCCAAGAGATAACTATAATAACATTTAAGTGGTTAAATCTACAAAATCATAAACCATTGTATATACTTATATTTACAAATATATATATATTATTTTTAATAGATGCATATTAGTCAGTGTTTTCCAGAGAAACAGAAACAACAGGATATATAATATTAAATAAAGATATTTATTATAAGGAATTGATTCATGTAACCTTGAGGGTTGGCAAGTGCAAACTCTGTAGGACAGTCTACAAGCTGTAAACTCTGATAAAGGTGAGGCTGAAGTCCTTTGTCTGAATTTCTCAGGGGAAGTTGACAGGCTGGAAATTCCAGCAAGAGTCAATGCTGAATTCTAAGCAGAAATTCTCTTCTGACTCCTGAACCCCTCAGTCTTGGCTGGGAAGACCTCCAACTGATTGGATGAGGAGACTCCCCACATTGCTGACGGCAATCTCCTTTGATAACTATAGATGCAATCAACTGATTATAAGTAACCAACAGGCCAGTGCTTGGCCACACAACTGGACACCATAACCTACCCAAGTTGACACATGAAATTAACCATCACAATATTGTTTTGTAAACTTCTTTTTCACTTAGAATTTTACTACAAATCTTAAATGGATGTATAGAATTCCATTTTCTGATTCTACTATACCTTATCTAACCAATGCCCTATAGTTGGATATTTAGATTGTTTCTGATTATTTTTCTTATTATAAATGACCATGTCTGGGAAATCTCTGGAGCTAGATCTTTACTCAGGTTCATAGTTATTTCCTTAAGCTAAATTATGGGGAGTTGAACTGCTGGATCAAAATGAATGCAAACATTTTGAGGCTTTTGAGAAGTAATGATAAATTACCCTCCAGAGAGGTACCAGTTTAGTGTGACCAACAGAGAATGGGAAGTTTCTTTTCCTTGAACCCATATCAACCGTAGATTTTGATGAAAGCATACATAATAAAGATCATCATCATGTCCTTTTGTTAGAAGCACACTTAGCTCCCACCTGATCCTCCGTCATTGTCCTACAATAATACTGGACTCTTTGTGTACAAATTCACCATACTGTGTAATTTCTCTCTAGTGCTTACATTTAAGAGGTATGTATCTAATATGTCCTTTTGAGTTAGTTCAAAAATTAATAAAATCCAAATACCAGTACTCACTTGACTGCAGGCGAGAAGCTCCATTCATTCATTTATCCAATAAATATATACTGAAACCCTCTAATGCATCAGGCACTGTTGTAGACTCTGCTATAAAAACACAGAACCAGATATAGAAAACTCCTAACCATAAGGAGTTTATATTTTTGGTAGAGGAAAGAAATAATATACAATTAAACCAACAATATAATATCAGGTCGCCTAAGTGCTACCTGATATTATAAATAGGGTCATCAGAAAAGCCCCTTGGAGAAGATAACTGAGCAGACACCTGGATAAATGTGAATAAGCAAACCATGCTCACATTTGGGATAAGAGATTTTCAGAAGAATGAAGAAAAGTCCTGAGAAGGAAATGAACTGGACATATTGAAAGAACAACTTGACCCAACTTGGATCATGCCTCAATGCCAGTGTGACTGGAGCAAAGTGGGAAAGGAAGATATTGGTAAGAAATGAGGTTGAAAAGGGGCCAGATCAAATAGAGTCAGGTAGGACATTTTGAGGACTTTGGATTTTCTCCTAAGTGATAGGAAGCATTTGATGGTTTTGAGCAGGGGAGCAATGTGATCAGATTAACATTTTCCAAAGCTCCCTTGGACTATTTTGCGGTGAATATATTGTAGGGAGGGAGCAAGTATGGAATTACGAAAACCAGTTCAAAGGCTCTTGCAATAGTCTAGGCAAATTGGCATTTGAAACTCTTGAATCTTGTTTTGGAAGGAAGCAGGAAATTAATAAGTGATATGGATACTCATGACTAAAAACAGAAACCAATCATTAGATTACCTGGCTCAGGAACTAAAGGATGCCTGGCCATCCCTGAAGTCACCACTTCTACTGTCCACCCAGTTGATTTCCACATAGAGGTGTCTGCAGAGCAAGTTATAAGAATTGTTGATGCATAAGAGAACTCTGTCAGCACAGACAGTACAGGGCCCAGTAATGTTAAACCCAGACTGTTACAAAAAGCCTGAACCAATGTATCCTCCTTAGGAAGAAATGAGCTGGAATTGAGCAGAATTATGAGCTGCCCTTCCCCATGGCACTTCTGTCTTGCCACTGACCAAGCTGGGCTCTGGAAAAAGAACTGAGTTGAAAGCAACAGCATGTCTAATATGAGAGACCATTTATTGAGCTATTTATAACCAGATGCCTATTAGGAAATATAATGGAGACTTAAATCAGGAGTTTGCTTCTATTTCTAGAATCCTATTTGCTGCACATTATTTACACCTTTGGGGGCTTAGTTAGCCAAAGGCTGCAAATGCAATACCAGAAATGGGTTGGCTTTTATAATGGGAATTTTATTAGGGAAAAATCTTACAGTTCCAAGGCTGCAAAACTGTCCAAATCAAGGCATCATCAGAGATGCATTCTCACCAAAGGTCAGCCGCTAGCAGATCCTGAAGTCCTGCAAGACAAGATGGCAGATCTTCAGGTCTCTTGCTACTTTCTCCTTGAACTCAGCTGTGAGTAATCAGGCATCTCTCCCTGGGCCTCATATGCTTGAGCTTAGGGCTTCTCTGTCTTTCTGCAGCTCTAGGAGAACCTGGAGTCTTCTCTCTCAAATGGCAGGGTCAAAATGGCAGAGCTCCCTTTCTCTCTGTTTCTCTGTGTCTCCATTTATATAAGGCTCCAGAAAGAGGGTGGAGACCCAACCTGGATCATGCCTCACTGACATAGTCCAATCAAAAGTGATCTAATCAAGTGATCTAATTACAGGCCCTTAACTGAGCCTAATGCAATCAAAGGATCTCTTAACTGAATCTAACCAAAAGACCCCACACACAATAGGCTTCCATGCACAGGAATGGGTTAGCTTAAGAACATAATTTTCTGCGGTCCACAGAAGACTCAAACCAGGACAGGAGAGAAAAGTGGGATTAACTGTGTCATCTTAAGACATTGGTTTCATATATAAAAATGATACGTGCTATTTTTCTTTTAAAATTACACACGAAAATTAAAGGAACTGCTGAATCCACAAGGAAATACACTCAGCAAACTCTTGGGAAAGCCAGAGTCTGGGTCTCCGTATGTATGCTTTTTATTTTAATTTAAGTTTCTCTTTATAATTCCTTCTGACATGAATGTATAATGCTGAGAATCTATGCTAATGAAGAATGTGTCCAGAAGATGTATAATGGAGGCCTTTAATTATTTCTGCTGCTATAATTGATTAACATTTTGCCTGTGCAGTACTATTACAAAGGATCAGCAGTGAAAAACTGTATGTATCTACTCCCTGTAGGGAAAAAAAAAGCACTGAACATTGCCATTGTATAACATCTACATAGCCAAAGCAAGCCTCCGCATTCCTATTGAAAGTCTGTTGGGAGGCACTTTAAGCAGCCTGGAAAGAAGCAGCAGAGATAAAAGACAAAATGAGGGCCCGGCTAGATAGCTCAGTGGATAAAGAGCTCGCTGGGAAACCACATGGGAGGCCCTGGGTTCGGTTCCCGGGGACCTCTCCAAGCGGGCAGACCGCCTTGAGAATGGCAAGCCGCCATAGGCGGGCCGGAGCCGCCGTGGGCAGGGCAAAAAGCTGCCACGGACAGGCAAAAGCCGCCACGGGCAGGGCAGGTCG
>PVKH010004308.1:0-23574 GCA_004027955.1 Chaetophractus vellerosus
GGAAGAATCTCCTGTCACCCTTCCTGGCCCCTCCCACATCCTCTTCCCAGGGCAGTTTGGAGCAGGCTGGTGTACCCTTTATAGGTCCCCGGGTATGCACCCCCTGGGAAAGACTGACGGGAAACTCCTATCCAGTGTGCCTCTCTTCCCAGAATTTACCCTCCAGGCAAAATCAGTTTGAGACAATGAAAGCAATGTAAGAAATAAATAAGGTGTGTGTCCATCCCAGAGCAAAGGCTTACCTGCTTTAAGACCTGCAGTGGAACACCAGGAAGACAGAAAAGGGTTACTTCCTGGGAAGGAGAGAGGGCACAAAAACTCCTGTAAACAGGGAAAATTTGAACGATTCTAGCAATCAAAACCTCAGAAAAAGACACAGGCCCAGAAAAGACAAGGAGGACCCTGTATATTGCATTTGCCTTAGCTCACCTTTGTTATAAAAGGGCTGAATTCTGAAAGAGAGTTCCAAGTAACACAAAGACGATTTGCAAAGATGATGAAAGATGGTGTTGCATAGGTCTGCTTCTTTTTGTTAGGTCCTGAATCTCAAGAAAAACTCTATCATATCACTAACTAGATACAAACTCAGAAAACAGAAATCTTAGGAAACAAATTCTAGAGTCAACATTTAAAAAAATAAAAAATGTCCAGTATGCAACATAAAATTACAAGACCAAAAAAAGAGCAAATGATAGCCCATCCAAAGGAAGAGGATAAAAATCCAGAACACACCAGAGAAGAACAGACTATGGATATACCAGACAAAGACTTAAAAAATTATCTTAAAAATTCTCAATGAGATATAGGAAAATACAGAGAAAGAACTAAAGGATATTACAAAAACAATGAATAAGCAATATAAGCATATTATTAAAGAGAGAGAAATTTTAAAAAGGAACCAAACAGAATTACTGCAATTAAATAACACAACAACTGAAACAAAAAAATTGCTGGAAAGGTTTCAAAAGAAGATTGTGGCTGGCAGAAGAAATAATCAACTTGGAGACAAGACAATTCAAGTGAGTCAGGCTGAGGAGCAGAAAGAAAAACAATCATAAAAAACAAAAATGGCCTAAGAGACCTCTGGGACACAGTCAAGCATACCAGTATATGCATTATGGATGTCCCTGAAGGAGAAGAAAGAGAGAAAGGAGAAGAAGGCATATTCAAAGAAACAGGAAAATAAACTTCCCAAACTTAGCAAAAGACGTGAATATACACCTCCAAGAAGCTTAGAGAACACCAACCAGAATAAACATGAAGAAAAATACACTATGTCACACATCGATCAAACTGTTGAATGCAAAGGACAAGGATAAGCTCTGAAAGCTGCAAGAGAAAAGCAATGTATTATATACAAGGGAGTCCCAATGAGATTTAGTGCTGATTTCTCATCAGAAACCATGGAGGCAAGAAGGCAGTGGGTTGCAATACTCAAAATGTGGAAAGAAAACAAATGCCACCTAAGAATTTTATACCTGAAAAACTCTTGTTTCAAAGATGAGGGAAAGATTAAGATATTCCCAGATAAACAAATGCTAAGGGAGTTCATCACCACTGAACCTGCCCTACAAGCAATGCTAAAGAGAGTTCTTCAGACTCAAAGGAAAGGTTACTACACAGTGGTTAAAAGCAGCATAAAGAAATAAAGATTTCCAGTACAGGTAACCATTTTTGGTAATAATACATGCCAGCACTATTGTATTATATTTTTTGGTATATAACTCCACTTCCTACACTCCAATGGTGCTAAAATGCAAATGCATAGAAAGTAATGATAATTCTATGATTTTAGACATACAATGGACAAAGATATAACTGATAACAAGTATAAAAAAGGAGGAGGAAAGAGCTTTATAGGAAAATTGAAGTCAAGTTGATATTGACTCAAATGAGTTTTATAGATTTAGGATGTTAAATTTTAACGCCATGGTAATCACAAGGAAAATAAATGAAAATTATATATAGATAGAAATGGAAATGCACTCAATATGGTACAATTAAAAAAAAACAAATATATATATATAAAAGTAGAACTGGGACAGCTATACTAATATCACATACTGAAAAACTGTTATGAGGGATGTGGTGGTTTGAAACTGTATGTACCCCCGAAAAAAACATGCTCTTAAATCTAATCCATTCCTATAGGTGTAAACCCATAGTAAATAAGATCTTTTGATGAGGCTACTTCAGTGTCACAGCTCATTCCGGATGGGACTTAATCTTATTACTGGATTCCTTAATAAATGGAATGAATACAGAAGGAGGGAGAGAAAGCCACAGAAGCAGGAATCTGAATGCAATGCAACACAGAAGAGACGGGAGAGAGCACCAGGTGCTGTCATGTGCCTTGCCATATGGCAGAGGAGCCAGGGATCATTGGCAGCTGATCTTTGGGAAGAAAGCCTCACCTTCATGATGCCTTGATTTGGACATTCTCACAGCCTCAAACTTTAGGCTAATAAATTCCAGTGTTTTAAAGCTGACCAATTTCATGCAGCCTAGGAAACTGAAATAAGGGATACAGAAGGTCATCATATACTAATAAAGGGGTCAATTCAACAAGAAGACATAACAATTATAAATATATGTATAACTAACAGCAGAGCCCCAAAAATATATGAAGCAAATGCTGACAGATTTGAAGGGAGAAATTGATGGTTTATGTTAACAGTAGGGTACTTTCATATAACACTTTCAATAATGGATAGAACATCTAGACAGAAGATTAGTAATGAAATTCAAGACTTGAATGATACTCTCAACAAACAAACTAGATCTAACAGACATATATAGAACTATATACCCAACAGCAACAGAATACATATTTTTCTTAAGTACATATGAATGATTCTCCAGTTAGGAGATATCTTACATCACAAAACAAGTCTCATTAAATTAAAATATATTATAATCATACAAAATACTGAAATCATTCTGACCACAATGGAATGAAGTTAGAAATCAATAATAGAGGGAGAAATAGAAAATTCATAAATATGTAGCAACCCTTCTTGATAAAAATTCTTAGAAAGCTAGCAATAGAAGGAAACTTCCTTAATATTTTAAAGGGCATATATGAAAAACTCACAGCTAACACCATAATTAATAATGGAAGCCTGAAAGCTTTTCCTCTAAAATCAGGAGCAAAACAACGATGCTCACTGTCACCACTGTTATTCAACATTGTACTCGAAGTTCTAGTCAGAAAAATTAGGCAAAGAAAGGCATACAAATTGGGGAGGAAGAAGTATAACTACTCCTATTTTCAGATGACAATATCATATATACAGAAAACCCTGAAAAATCTTCTAGAGTAAATAAAGGAATTCAGCAAAATGACAGGCTAAAAGATCAACACCCCAAAAATCAGTAGTCTTTCTATATACTAGTAATGACAATTGGAAGAGGAAATCATGAAAAATATTCCATTTATAATAGATTCGAAAAGAATCAAATATCTATGTATAAATCTAACCAACAATGTAAAGGACATCTACACTAAACTATAAATTATTGCCAGTAGAAATCAAAGAAGATCTAAATAAATGGAAGGACATTTGGAGTTCATGGACTAGAAGAAAAAATATTGTTAATTCTACTCAAAGTGGTTTACATTAATGCATCCCAATCAAAATTCCAACAACCTTCTTTATAGAAATGGAAAAGTAAACTATCAAATTTATATTGAAGTGTAAGGTACTCCAAATAGCCAAACCATTTTGAAAAAGGAGGAGAAGATTGAAATTGGAGGACTCACACTTCCCAATCTTAAAACTTATTACGAAGCTACAGTAATAAAAATAGCATGGAACTGGCACAAGGGCAGACATACAGACAAGTGAAATCAAACTGAGATTTAAGAAATCAACCCTCACATTTATAGCCAACTGATTTTTGAGAAAGGGGTGAAAACTACTCATTTGTGAGAGAAGGGTCTCTTCAATAAATGGTCCTGAGAAAACTGGATCTCCATATGCAAAAGATCGTTGGTGGACCCCTACCTCATATCGTAAATAAAAACCCACTCAAAATGGATCAAACACCTAAATATAAGTGCTAGAACTATCAAGCTCCTACAAGAAAACATAGGGATGCTTCTTCAAGACATTGTATCGGGCAATGATTTCTTAGACTATATCAGAAGCACAAGCAACAAAACAAAAAAATAGGTAAATGGAAACTAATGAAAATTTAAATGTTTATGCCAAGGACTTTATCATGAAAGTAAAGTGGCAACCTATACAATGGGAGAAAATATTTGGAAACCACCTATCTTATAAGGGTTTAGTTTCTAGACTATATAAAGAAACCCTTCAATCAATAAGAAAAAGACAAGCAACCCAATTTAAAAACTGGGAAAAGACTTGAAAAGAAAATTTTCAAAAGAAGATACACAAATGTCCAACAAACACATGAAAAATGCTCAATAGAGTTACCCATTAGGGGAATGCAAATCAAACCAAAAATGAGATACCATTTCATACCCATTATAATGGCTACTAATTTAAAAAATGGAAAATTAAAAGTGTTGGAGATGATGTGGAGAAATAGGAACCCTCATTCATTGCTATTGAGAACGTAAAATGTGAAAGATAGTTTGCAGTTCCTCAGAATGCTAAGTATAGATTTACCATATGCCCTGGCAATTCAACTTCTAGGTTTAGACCCAAAAGAATTGAAATCAGGAACTGAACTGATATTTACACACCAATGTGACATTATTCACAATTGATGAAATATGGAAGCAACTCAAGTGTCCATCAACCAATGAATGTGGCATGTACACACAATGGAATATTATTCAATTGTGAAAAGGAATGATGTTCTGATACATGTGACAATATGGATAAATTCTGAAGATATCAAGTTGAGTGAAATAAGCCATAAATAAAAGGACAAATATTGTATGACCTCACTGGTATAAAATAATTAGAATAAGCAAACTCAATGTCAGAATGTAGAATACAGTTTACCAAGGGGCGGTGTGGGTGTAAGGAATGGAGGTTAATGTTTAATTGCTACAGAGTTTCTGTTTGGGGTGATAGAATAGTTTTGATAATGGCTGATGGTGATGGTAGCACAATATTGTGAATGTAATTAAAAGCACTGAATTATATATTTGAGTGTAGCTAAAAGGGGAAATTTTAGGTTGTATATATGTTACTAGAATAAAAATTTCTTTAAAAAATTAAAAATCATAGTGAACCCTAAGTTAAACTATGGACTATAGTTAATAACACAATTATAAAAATGTGCTTTCATCATTTGTAACAAATGTAGCATACTAATGCAAGTTGTTTATAATAGGGTGGTATAATGGAACCCTGTATTTTATGAATGACTATTCTGTAAACCTACAACTTCTCTAAAAAAAAAAAACTTTAAAAAAAGTTATCACTTCATGATTCTTGTTTTATAGATTCTTTTCTCCAGAAGACCTGTGCTCCAAAAGTTGCTCTAGAAATGTAGACATGCACCAAACACCATATTTGAAGCCAGTGATAAGCACACTATAAAAGTTTCTAGGACAAAAAAAAATAAAAGCATCATTAAATTTAATAATTAATATAAATTCATATTTAACTAATTATATAAGATTAAGGCAACTTTATTTATGATAACTAACAAGTAATTTAATACTCAATGTATCACAAAACAAAAAACAATATAAAAAATCCTTTAAGATTCCACAGCTAAGAATTTTTCTCTTATTATTCCACTGTTCACGATGCTACTTATTTTTCTCAATGGTGTTTTCAAAGAGAAACGGTTGGCTTCCTAAACCCACTGACTTTTAGTCAAAGCTTCTGAGCAACAGTGCTTGTTTAGAGCTTTCTGAGTGCAGGAATAGGGTGCATCAAAGCCCTTTGGAGTATGGACTTTCTTGCTAGTGGCTTTGACCCTTTGGTAAGAGAGCACTTCCCAGAATGACTTCAAGCTGAACATCTTCCTCCCAGCGTGAACAACAGAGATCACTGACCAGTGCTGTTTTGTAGCTTAATCAACATGTTTCTCAATAAACTCTCTTTCTTACTCTAGTCCCCTTTATTCCCTTAGTCAAGAGTCTCTTCAAATAGGACACACATGAGGAAGGTCATTAAGTGTACTAATAGCATAAAACTTCAGGTTGCCCTGACCACTGCCAGCAGGCACTTCTGCTTTTCCTTTCCTCTATTTTTAGAGGAAACAACAAGAGACCCACTACAATATTCTTCCCACAAATGTTTGATTTAAATTTGCATATAAAGTTAAGGTTAATTTGCTATGAGTCTTTTATTAAGTCCCCTTAGAAATCCCCCTGGTAACTGGCTTCTGTAAAACCTGGTTCTGAGACTATAAAGGAGTCATATCACTTCCATAAAGGACAGAGTTGTTTTAACTGTGATTTCCTGGCAAGACTCTTGAGAGAATGAAGAGTAGAGTAGCTAAGATAAATTCAGGAAATCTGGTTAACATTGAAAAATCAAAAGTTTTGAAGTTTTTTGGAGGTTAAAAAATTTGAAATGGTGCCAGAAGAGATTCTCCAGTCAACAAAGATTCTGCAAAGTCTGAGGAGAGGAAGCTAATATTTGATACCAGGTAAGCCTGTGGATAGAAAGTGCTCCCTGGGGTTGGAAAGGCTGGCTTGAGAAGGAACTATGATCATTAGTGCCCCAGGCCTGCGGAACATCACCCAGGGGGTGGGGGGAGTTGATGTACCACCAGGTCTCTTAACAGTACAGTCAGGGCCCAGAAAATTATAGCGAACACAATTTATCATCCAAATGATTTTGAGAGTGAAAGGGGAAGAATCCAAGATTGGCCTCAGCAAATCAAGGCATATACTTATCTTAATTCACTGCATTTTAAATCCACTTAGCAATTACTTATTTGATGAAAAAAACTAATTTGTAATACCAATAATCTTTGCACTAATTTTTACTATTAACTTGAAGAGGAAAAAAAAAAGAGAATAAGAGTAAAGAATTTCAATCTCCTATAAACCTAAAAAATGAATTTCAAAATGTGTGATAATCAAAGTCTAGGCTAAAATTTAATTTACCTATGGAATGAATGATGCTAAATACCAGAAGAAATACATGTACCACAGAAACTTAAAAAATTTCTTACAGTATTTGGAGAAGTGTGAATTCTAGTAACTAAAGGATTTTCTTTGCAAAGTAGAAGGGCATGAGTATAAAGTTTTGAAAGAGAGAAACAAAGATAGTTTGGCCTACAAAAGGTATGAGAGAAAATCAGAGGACTTAGGGAAACGGAAATATGAGGAGTAGTAGAAGTAGCTCTGGTGGTCACAGGACCCAACCACCTTGGAAGAAAAGATAATTCTAATATGCAAATATACTGGATAACTAGATTAACAAGGGAAAACTAATAAAGGAGTGATTGGTTTCATGGAGAAGCCAGTCAAGATTTTGGTAAAGGGTCCAAACAAACTAAGACAGGGCTCAGTAAATTTCTTCTGTACAGGGTCAAATAGTAAATGAATCAGGAGTTACCTGTCATCTTAATATTGAATCTACCAGACCAGAATATAACATATCTCTCCATATGCTTAATTTTATAATATTTCTCTAAATAATGTTTTACAGTTTTCAGAGTACGAGTACATGTCTTGAACATATTTTACTAATTATTTCCCTATTTTGTGCTTTTTGTTGCTATGGTAAAGAGTACTTTTTAAAAATATATATTTTATAAATTTATATATTTTATAAATGTTAAATGCTACTGTATAGAAATATATACTTTAGGTGTATTACAAATTTTTCAGTTCATTAATTTCTCCCTTATCTGTATCTTTCCTTCCATTTTGAAAATTGTGGGATTTTTTGTTGTTGTTGTTGTATATTGAGCTTATATTCTGTGGCCATGCTAAATGCATTTATTAGTTCTAATAGGGTGGATTTTTGCTGTAACATTTTTTTTAGGATTTTCAATGTAGTTGAGAATATCATTTGAAATTAAAGACAACTTTACTTCCTCCTTCCTTATCTGTATACATTTTATTTTGTTTTCTTGATTTATCATGCTCAATAGGACTTCCACAACAATGTTGAATGGAAGGGCTGAGCATAGACAAGCTCACTTTTTCCTGGTCATAGGGATAATATTCAGTCCTTCATTTGTAAGTTCAATGATAGCTGAGAATAGGAATTTTATAGAACGCTGCTATCTCCCCCCTTCAGTAAAGAAACTAATGTTATCATGTAAAGTAACAATATACTTGGTAAGAGGTAGAACTAAGCCCTGAACCAATGTGTTTTGATTTTAAACACAATATTTTTTCTCACAATGCCACCATTTCTAAACTGAGTACCAGAGGATTCTAACTGTACAAGATAACAGTCTACATTAGTTAATGACTAACACCATCAGAGCCTTCCCTTCCAGGAGTTTGTGTGAGGCATCGAGATGGACAACATCTCAGTCTAGAACCTGAGAGATGCATTTAAAAAAAGGGATTTCTAAGATGCCAGGAGGAAAAAGAAGTTATGGAGGAAAACCAAAGAGGTTTAGAGAAGCTATGACATGTAATCGAATTAAGAAAACCAGATGTAGTGCTAATAAAAATCATGACTCTACCTATTGCCATTGGCTCAATAGAGCCAGACACAGAGGATTTTTCTGACTATATAAACAGAAATTGAATTTTGGACTATATTCCAGATTATGAAGTCATGTAAATGGTCCATGAAAAGATGGTTCTTGTAAACTGGGCTATGTAAATGGTTTCCTGATTTATAATATTTTCCTTTGTTTCCTCAAAATTAATTCCCATTATGTGAAATACCCAAAATACGTTCTTGTTCCCTGAAATACAATGTTAGAAAATTCAAACAGTGATGGTACTGTAAACATTCTCATTTGGCTTTGGAAAGTGTCTTTATATGTTTAATGCATTTTTGATATGGCACATATGAAAATTCATAAACAAAAATATATGGGGAACCAGCTGTGGCTCAATTGGTAGAGCCCTGGTTTACCACATGGGAGGCCCCGGGTTTGGTTCCCGGGGCCTCCTCAAGAAAGCAGGCCGCCTTGAGAAGGCAAGCTGCTGTGAGCTGGCAAGCCGCCGTGTGGTGAGCTGACTCGGCAGGATGCTGCAGCAGGGGGAGACAAGCAGACACAGAAGAACGCAAAAGCAAAAATGAACACAGCAAGAAC
The DNA here is from genome assembly GCA_004027955.1 of Chaetophractus vellerosus. Taxonomy (NCBI): domain Eukaryota; kingdom Metazoa; phylum Chordata; class Mammalia; order Cingulata; family Chlamyphoridae; genus Chaetophractus; species Chaetophractus vellerosus. The sequence goes on from PVKH010004308.1 coordinate 9,172, forward strand.
AAGCAGCAAGGGGGGGATATATAAATAAATAATAAATAAATCTTTAAAAAAATATATATGAAGTCTCTATTGTGAATACCTGTTACAAGATGAATTTTATCTAGATATTCTTCCCCTTTTTGATGGCATTTCTTTCTGGCTAGTCATACTAAACTCTCAAAATTCAACTATTTTGCTCTTTTAAAAATTTCTCTTATTTATGGTTAAATACCTACTGATGAAAATAATGGAAACTGAAAATTTGGCCCTCCTTACATGTCTCATGACTTTAATAAAACAAGTATACAAAACTATATTAGCTTAAACTAATATAGATTCAAAAGCACTAACTGTATTAAATAATCAGTAACGTAGATACCTAATGTTAATAACCATAAGTGTCCTCTTATACAAACAATATTTTGAGAAGGAACAAATTTCTTTGTTTAGGACTTGAGCTTTCATGTTGCTGTTTGGATTTTGGCTTTATGCTTCTTCACAAATGTATTTCTATAGTTTTTATAGCTAACATTCTTCAAGATATACAAAAATAATAAGCAGCTGATTTAATACTAGTAAGTACTACACTTGGTAGCAATAGTAATAGTAGTACCTATCGTTTAATAAAAGACTTCTAACTATTAAGTATTTATTTCCATTAATTCATTTTGTCAGCATAATGATATTTTGAGGTAAGTTTAATACCAAGTTCATTTTACAAAGGAGGAAACTAAGCTTTAGTACGATTTTTATTTTCTTTAGTTTTAACCATTATACCATGTGGACTCAAAATGGTAATATTTAAACATGGATAATGAACACAAAACACATCAAAATATTTAAAACCTTAAACTTGTTAAGAATGAAATTCCACAATCTCATTTGTCCACACACTGAAAATCCAATGGAAATAGCAACTTAAAATGTCACAGTATTTATCTTAGAATATTTTTCGAAAAAATGAATAACCAATGGCATAATATATTTGATCAAAATAAATGTTAAAGGCAGACATAACCAAAATTTTGTCAAACTATTTATAAAATATCAAGCTTTGATCATAAGTCAGTATTTTATTGTTTCAAGGACATTGAAGAGCACTCATGAAAATTCAGATATAAGATAGGATCCCACAATACTTACAAACATCCTCAAGGTCATAGCCTATGCCTCCCTGAACTTGCATAATTACAAACCAATCGCCTTAACATTGACATATTTTAGATATATTGAAGTAAGGATCAAGGGCTTTGCAGGCCAGAGTATTGATCAGCATTAAATTTGACCTTGTAAAAAGAGCTTACAGCAGATCGATTTTATTATCTTCTGTGATAGAGTGAGGGTCCTTAAAAAAAAAAAAACAGAAGTATTGGGTCTGAGTTAGATTTCTATTTTTGACCTTTAGTCTTAGCAATTAAGTTCAGAGGTTTACAGATCACTCTCCAAGGAATCCCTGGGAACTGAAGAGGTTCTCCCATAGGTTGTCTAGGGGACTAGAGTCACAGGGACAGAGATGATGGGCCTCTAGCTTCTCATCCTTGTTTCAAGTACAGCAGCTCTGCTTTCATCTGTTTCATGCATTTTACCATGAAGTGTTTTTAAAAGAAAGTATCTCTACCACAAAAAGTCAAAAAGCACTTCTTAAAACCATTTGGCTTGTAGATAATATTCTCAGCTGGACAAAGCACTGGATTCTAAGGGCTCTTAACACTAATGCCATTACTGGTGCCACCTAGCAGAGATTACAGTCAGATGCTGGCCAATATTATTTAATATTTTTATTAGAAATCTAGGTGAAGAAACAAAGCTTTTCCTCATATTCTTAATGTATGCTAAATTGAGTTTGGTCAATGATCATATTCAAAAGCAATCTGAAAAACAATATGAAATTCAGAAATATGTTTACTAAGATTAGGACTTCAGATCAAGAAAAAAACACTTAATCCAAATGCACAAACAATATATAGGCAACAGCAGGGTAAAAATAAAAAAATTTAAAAAAATCTTTGGAAGCCATTGTCTAACAATTGCCGAGTTCAAAGGGAAGAAAGAAGCTAACACAAAGTTTGGCTTTATCAATAAACATAAGATATAAGAACAATTCTTCCACTTTCTTTGACATTGGACAGGCCCTAACCTAGAGTATGCTTTTTGGTAGTCTCATTTGAGAAGTTTGTTCAAAACTTAAATAAGGACTAGTAAAGAACACTAACTACTAAATTATTCCAAAGAGAAAAAGTTAAAAGAAATTATTTACCTTGAGAAAGAGATGAATATAGTGAAAAATTGCAGTTCTCAAAGGCAATTAATTATTACAATAAATTGGCTGCCTTGCCCCACAGAGGACTGCTGAATGGGACGAATGTGTAGAAATATTGACAAGATGTTTGATTTTCTATAAATAAACCATGTTGGTAATAAAGAATTTTAAAATACTGGAACTTCTAATTGGGAGAAGCTATAAGCAGCTCTGGCAACAAAAAACACATTACTTACCCTGATTCCCCTATAATCTTTCACTGGATTTTCATCTCAGATTTTCAGCTAAGGATAGTGGGCATGTAGTGCTTTGACCCTGGAAGGAGTGTTTCATGAAGTTCAAGTGTCTTCATATTTTCACAGTGTTTCTCTTGTGGTTCCACCTACCATCCCAGGTTTGGGTTATTAATAGCCCACCATTCTCACAGGTAAAGTATAAGAAAACTTCGCAAGAAGAAGAAAATATTTGGTAGAGGCATTTTGTTATTCCAACATAGTATTGATCTACTGCCACCGTTGCCAATTACCTGTGAACAAATACTTGCAGGCTACTCACCAGTATATATCCCGGCACTTCTCTCTGATATGTGCAAGTGACTTGCTCTCAGCTTTAGCTCTAAAATGTTGGATTCTGCCCCTTGACACCTCCAGCCTTTCTTTAAAACTTCTTTCTTAAGCACCCATCTGCCCCGTGAAATCTTCCTACTACAAATGCTTTAACCTCTGCCTAAGATTTGCACGAGAGCTTGCTGGGCCCAGGCATTAGGCTGGGGTAACACTCTTGATTGTCAATGATGAACAGATGCATAAATAGCCAGCTTTTATTCTCCTCAGGTGAGGTAATTCTGAGGCGATCTCTACATTGTCTCCTAGAGCTTAATGGCAGGATCAAACTCTGGACCCAGTGGTCTGCCTCCAGGTGAACCCATCCTAAGAGAAACTATCTCCATATCTTTACATGCGTATTTTACAAAGAGCTCCCATTGATTCTCTTGACATTTTAAAAATACTACACATTAGCATTTAAGTTCAAAGGATAACCCTGGTCTATGTGTATTGGTGTGCTCCACATTAAACTGCTTACTCACACCCTTGTACATATCTCCCCAATTACACAACACTTAGACTGGAATAGTTCAAGTATATGTTGTTCCTGGCAGCTCTATATGAAATATCCTGCAGAACACTCTGTGATCCTACGATCTAGGATGAGAGGGTTTAGCCATAGATATAATTTGCTTTAAACATATTTTCCTACAAATTCTAGTATAGTGATGAAAGAGATTCTTTTTTTTTTTTCTCAAGTAAAGATAGGAAATTACTTTACACACTTTTCTTTGGCTCCTGATCATGCTATGCAATACCTCAACGACTCCTACACTATCATTTCTATACATACGGCAGTAAAATGTGCTCATTTGTGTAAGTTATAAGCAAATACACAAGTAAAAGTGTTGTTTATGAGATACCTGACTTTGGGGATTCATATGAATTTCTAAAGTTCTAATGGATTTCAGCACTGACATTACAGCATAGAAATAAAATATCCCTTGCAATAATTCCAGGCACCTCTGATAGATAAGAATGATGCAATAATTCAATGGAAGGTAAGGCAAACTTACCCGAATCATCATGACTGAACACCTGATATCATGAATTGTATCATAGATCTTCTTTGAGATGTCAACAAATTGATTATCATCAAAGACATCCATTGAGTTCTTGCTTAAAGCTTCCAAAGCAACATTCACTTGTGTTACAAACTCAGGAATTGCTGTTGAAGGGAATAAAAAATGGAGGATTGTTCTCTTTATATTTTTGGATTGCTAGGGTTTCCAGGAAAGGGAAATTTTTAAGCAAATATTTGATTAATAGACTTTTTACTATTTTTTTAATGTTGATAGAATAAAACAGTAGATAATACATGGTACAGAGTAGATGATCAATAATTTAATGATTGAAAGAAAAAAATGAATGAATATAATATGCAAAAGCCAGACAAAAAGGTATTTACAATGAAACATGTTCAACTTGCATTTTAATGAGATTTAGATTGGGTTCATTCTCAGAAGTTCCAAAAACATATTTATTCAGGGTTATAAGAACATTCAAACATTATTTTCTTTAAATCACCAATCCATACCACACCACTAAAAGGTATTTATTTCCATTTTACTAATCAGTGGTTAAATGACTTTCCCAAGGTCATAAAGGTAATAAGATTTTAATGAGTTAATCTTACTTTTTGTAGACTTGAGAAGGAGGGAACTCAAGAAAATGTGCCCAGTTTTTTGAAACACCCTCTAGGTCCCAGGGTGAATAGAAAAACACCTACCAAGACTCCACACCCTAGAACAGGTCAAAGTGACTCCTTGCTCTTTGACATCCACTATTGACTCTAAAGTCATAGCTAAACACCAAGAGCTATGTTCTAAAAACTGTAGTGGCCTGCTGTTTCCAAAAACTTTATTCACAACCCTCCCCACTAAAGAAAGTTTTTTTCATGCACCAAACAAGTTTGTAACATAATAGTTGTATATCCCTTTTATTCAACACCCTCAATCTGTTATTACCATATTAGTCTGTATAATACTCAAACTATTCCCATCATCTTCTTATATAGATCTTGGCCAAAAAAGAAAACCATAAAATCATGTAAGGGGTTGTTTTTCACTGCCATGTAAGATAAGGTGAAAAAGCATTTGGTTATTTTAAGAAAAATACAACATATTATTTTCATTATTGCAACATGATCCCATTTTAACTCCTCTAAAGGCCTTTTAATAATAAGTTAATATTAGCTCCAATTAAAATAAAATCTTCCAAAAGCAAGTGTTTAATTTCTGAAGTACAGATGGAGACCACTACTATTTTACTCTAAGAGCATAAATGAACTATTCAAAGCTGATATGTAATACATTTCTCATTTCATTAGCTTAAACTATCAGATGTGGGTGTGCTTTACTTATACTGTGGACATATGGTTACTTGTATCAGACTAGGAGTGATTTTTTTAATGCTTTCAAGAAAATATAAACAGTATAATTAAATAGCCAGTTAATGATAATTTAGAAGGAATAACAAATTGACAAACCTGTCTTGAATCTGTAATCTACCTAGTTTTCAAGAAAATAAGGTTTTACACGTAATTTAAAATCATGTTACACAATCATTGATCAAAAGGGGAATACCTTAAACAAATTCCCTGTAATCAATTGAAATGCCAAGTAGGATAAATTGTTCTGAATTTTGGAGGGTAGATTTATTAAACAAAGGTGCCCTTTGGGGTCAATACATCATCGACATCAAACATAAAGTCTCTTGTTTATTTTTATACCGCTAATTCTAAACTAGTTCTGAACTCTCCGGAAATCTGTACTTACTCTATTGACTTTACTCAGAATATACAGAATAACAGGTAACATTCATTGAGTTTTCACTCACCTTGGCACTGTGCTAAGCATTTTATAGGTTCTGTCTCATTTAATCCTCACAGCAACTCTATAAGACAGGAACTATTACTATCCTAATTTAAGTGATGAGGAAACAGCTTATAAGTGAGGAGCTGGAAGATGAAACTACAGAGAACCTGCTCTCTGAACCTCAAAGGTACACAGCCTCCCTCTGTTAGTAAATTCCTTGGTGATTCAGAATTGCTGCACTCCTTGGGAGAATTTCTGTTAATTTTCAGACAATGAGGTTAACAAAAACATAAAGCCAATTTCTCCTAGGGCTTGAGCCTCTCTCTGGTAGGAAGGAGATTGAATCTTGGTCCACAAAAGGCACGTTCAGATCCCACCCCCCAGGCTTTGGGTGTGAACCTATTTGTAAATAGGACCTTTGAAAATGTTATTGGTTAAAGTGTGCCCAAACTGAGCGAGATTGGGTTAAGGTGTGCCCAAACTGAGCGAGATTGGGCCTTAAATCCAATATAGCCAATGTCCTTAAAAGTAAAGGAAATTGAACCCAAAGAGTAAGCCACAGGAAGAATTTAAAAGTTGGAAGTAAATGGGACCTGAAAAATAAAGGAGAAGACAGCCCCACATGCAATGCCATGTGACAGAAAAGACAAGGACCAAGGATCACCTGCAGCCAGCCCCTGAATGCCAGTCTTTGGGGAGAAAGCATTGTCTTGCTGATGCCTCAATTTTAGAATTCTCCTACCCTCTAAAATTATGAGCCAAAAATTCCCATTGTTTAAGCCAACTCACTGTCTTGTATTTGTTTCAGCAGCTAGGAAACTGAAACAGGTAGTAACACAACAATAGTTTGTTCCTTCTTAATCCTTGCTAAATTTATTATATGCATTCAAAAGTAGGTGAGGGCACGTAAGTATTGGATTAAATAGGTCACGAAAGAATTCATATTCGTTATAGGGAATGATCTGAAATTATGTCACCAAATTATGTTTTCTATCATTAATAAAACACAGATTAAAATATTTCTAATTATATTATTATCTATGAAAATTACTAATGGTAGAGGAATTTGGCCTTGAAAGTTCACATAATTTTAAGTCATCATTTCTTTATGTTATTCTAAGTAACTGGAAAGGATTTAACAAGGGTGAAAGTGCAATTAAGCACCTCTATAAATACCTGCTAAACTTCATTTTTTTCATTTCTTTAACAAATATTTATTATTCTGTTCATATTTATTTAATATTTAGGGAGCCAATATTATGTATCAGGAAGATGTTTGGTACCTCATAGGTTATGGTATACAACTCAATGACTTTAAAATTTTTGCTGTTTTTCAAATGAGGGGATTAAGGATCAGAATGAGTGAGGACTTTATGGCAATATCACCTGGTTTATCAAGAGCAGCACTTCTGACCTGACTATTCTACTATGTACCTATTTTTCAAATATTTCCACAATAATTATAATAATAGCAAAAATGGAGAGAAAGGACTTTTGTGGAGAGCTGCTCTTATCTAAGGCATCCAGCCTAACTGGTGCCACCTTTATGCTAACCCCACTGAGTTTCTATTCTTATTTGGCTTCTATTCCCCTATTTAGTGTTCTTGCCTTCCCTGATATTCAGGTGACTCTATGCTTGTGGTTATTGCCACGGGGGTCCCACATCCCTACCTCGGTTTCCTAGCAACCCTGTGACGCAAGTGCTCTACCTCCCCTTGAAGCATACTTAAACTCCTTTGTTCGCTTGAATAAACAAGACTTGATCAGACTCCTGTCTTGTCTCCATTCCTTGTGTCTCTTGTCCCTTTTCACTCTCACTCCCTCCCTAGGTCGTTGTTCGTTGACCCGCGGGCCGGGTCAAGTGGCGCCTGAACAGGGACCTAAGTACGAGGGATACAGTGAAGAATGCCGAACAAGTGCCGGCAAACAGAAACCGAATCGGAGACGAAAACAGCGAGGGAGCCTGCCTTGCGACTGAGTCTTGGTAAGAGATCGGCAATTATGGGACAAGAAATTAGTCAACATGAGGTATTTGTTGAGGGTCTCAGAGAAGCATTAAAGGCACAAGGAGTAAAGGTTAAGATATAAGGGATACCCAATAAGGTTAAGTACTGATTTCTTCTCAGAAACCATGAAGGCAAGAAGGGAGTGGTACGATATATTTAAGACACAGCAAGAGAAAACTGCCAGTCAATAATCTTATATCCAGTAAGATTGTCTTTTAAAAACGAGGGTGAGTTTAGAATATTCACAGATAAAAAGAAGCAGAGATTTTAACTAAGAGACTAGCTCTGCAGGAAATACTAAAGGGAATGCTACAACCTGAAAAGAAAAGACAAGAGAGTGAGGCTTGCAAAAGAATCTAGTAATGAAGATTATATCAGTAAAGTAACTAAATGTGTAAAAACAGTGGTGAAAATAAAATATGACAGATAAAACCCAAAGGTCAAAATGGGTGAAATAAAAGTGCCTTTACAGTAATAGCATTGAATGTTAATGGATCAAATTCCCCAATTAAAAGACACAAACTAGTGGAATGGATAGGAAAATATGAGCCAGCTATTGCTGTATACAGGAGACTCACCTTAGACCCAAGGATACCAACAGATTAAAAGTGAAATGCTGGAAAAAGATATTCCATGGATGCAGTAACAAAAAAAAAAAAAAAAAAAAAGCTGGAGTAGCTTTACTTATATAAGATGAAAGAGACTTTAAAAGCAAAACTGTTATTACAGACAAGGAAGGACATTATATATTAATAAAAGTGGCAACTCATCAGGAAGAAATAACAATCATAAATGTATATGCATATAAACAGGATGCCCCAAGATACATGAAGCAAACACTGGCAAAACTGAAGGGAGAAATAGATATCTCTACAATAATAGTTGGACTTCAATACACCATTCTCAGCATTGGGCATAACATCTGATCAGAGGATCAATAAAGAAACAGAGAGCTTGAATGATATGATAAATGAACTAACCTTATAGACATATACAGAACATTGCACCCTAAACAACAGGATATACATTCTTCTCAAGTTCTCATGGATCTTTCTCCAGGATAGATCATATGCTGGGTCTCAAAGCAGATCTCAACAAATTCTAGACTTTAAACCATATTGCCTAGCAAAGGGTAAAAACAGGATGGTACCAGCATAGAGATAGACACATAGACCAATGAAACCAAATTGATCATTCAGAAAGACACTCATATCTATGGTCAAGTGAATTTTGCCAAACCTGTCAAACCCACCCAGCTGGGAAAGAACAGGCTATTCAACAAATGGTGCAGGGAGAAATGGATAGCCATATCCAAAAGAAAGAAAGAGGGCCTTTAATTCACACTTTATATAAAAATTAACTCAAAATGGATCAAAGACCTAAATATAAAAGCTAGAACCATAAGCTCTTAGAAGAAAATGTAGGAAACATTTCAAGACCTGGTGGTTGGTGGTGCTTTCTTAAACCTTATACTGAAAGCACGAGCAATGAAAGAAAACATGGATAAATGGGACTCCTCATATTTAAACACTTTTGTGATTCTAAGGACTTCATCAAGAAAGTGAGAAGGCAGCCCACTTAAGGGGAGAAAATATTTGGAAACCACATATCTAATAAGGGCTTGATTTCCATTCTATATAAAGAGATCATACAACTCAACAATAAAAGAACAAACAATCCAGCTTAAATAGACATTTCTCCAAAGAGGAAATACAAATGGCCAAAAGGCACATGAAAAAAATGCTCAATATCACTAGCTATTAGGGAATTGCAGATCAAAATGACAATGTGAATATCATCTCACAATGCATAGAATTGCCATTATTTAAAAAACAGAAAACAATAAGTTGTAGAGAGGATATGGAGAAATAGGAACACTCCTTCATTGTTGCTGGGATTGTAAAATGGTGCAGCCTCTGTGGAAGACAGTTTGGCAGTTCCTCAGGAATCTAAATATAGAACTGCGATATTATCCAGCAATTCCTCTATACAGAATATATACAGAAGAACTAAAAACTGTGACACAGACATCTGCATACCGATGTTCATAGCAACGTGTTTCACAATTGCCAAAAGATGGAAACAACCAAAGTGTCCATCAACCAATGAACGGATAAACAAAAAGTAGTATATACATATGATGGAATACAATGCTGCAGTAAGAAGAAATGAAATTGGGACACATATAATAACATGGATGAATCTTGAAGACATGTGAAGTGAAATAAGCCAGACACAAAAGGACAAATATTGCATGGCCTCATTAATATGAACTAAATAAAAAGAATAAATGCGTGGAGTTAAAACCTGGAGTATATTATAGATTATTAGGAGATAAGAGGAGGGCTGAGAAGGAGTACCGATGTTTAATTTACATAGAAGTTTTAATTAACTTGACTGTAAAAGTGTGGGAATGGATAGAGTTGATGGTAACACATTATAGTGAGTAGCAGCTGGTTGATAAACGGGATTATGGCTGGACAGGTAGTCTAGGGACGTAAATATCAAAGGAAATATAGCTAGAGAGTAATCTAGGCACTGATAAGCACAGTGAACCCAGAGGTGGATGAGAATTGTGGTTGATAGTACAAATGCAAGAATGCCTGTCTGTGAACTAGAATGGATGTACATCACTATTGCAGTGTTGTGGGAATGTGGAGAAGCATGGGACAAATACACTTACTATAACCTATGGAGTACAGTTAACAGTAAAACTGTAATATTCTTGCATCAATGCCAAAGATATACTGTGTTAATAATAGGGGGATATGGGAAAAATATGCCAAGTATACTTTATGGACCATAGTTAGTGGTAATAGGCTGATGATATTATCTCATAATTTGTAACAAATGTTCCACAATGATGTGGTGTGTTGGTGAAGGGTTGTTGTGTGGGAATTCTACACATTGTATGATTGTCTTGTATGTTCACAACTTCTGTAATGAAAATATATTTTTAAAAATTTTTAAATTGATAATAACAAAAATATATTTGCAAAAATCAAGAAGTCTGTAACAATGCTAGCTAGGATTCTGAAAGGAAGGTTAGCCCAAAATTTTATATATATACACACAGACAATCTGTAGTGCCATTATCTATACACAATCATACATGTACTGTATGAACTTTATCAGGCTACATTTGGCTACAAGTAAGAAGGCATTTGAAGAAAATGGGTGGGTAGATGGATGGAAAGGAAGATAAGCAGAGGGTGGATGGAAGGTGGATAGGTACATGATGGCAAGATTTATTTATATGACTCTCCTACTTCCAAAAAGAAAAAAAAGGACTTGAAGAAACTTACATAAAAAAGGCAAGAGTATAATAAGTTCTTAAAACTTTTTAAAAACAAGGCCAATAGAACAAGAGGCATATAATGAGAGCAGCAGAGTAGGAGCATAATTATATCCAAAAGTCCTAGAGTTAAGGTATAAGTCATATTATCTGAAAAAGGGGAACCTGAGCACTTATGATTTTTCATGAAAAGAGAATAGAAAATATTTTTACTTTCAGCACTGTATGCTAAGAGGAATTGATTACATAGATCTTTATATCAAAGCATTTCATGTCAAAATGAACAATGCTTTTCACAAATAGTGTTTTAAAAGATGTGGAAGCATCTTCATAAGACTATTTTATACAACATCAATATCATCTACCTTTAGTGTTTACCTTTTGGGTTATCTGACACAATACCAAGGCAGGACTTAAAGGAGCTACATTCTTAAGGAAAAAAAAATAATGGATAAATGAATGAATGATACCAGCATATAACCAAATTGATTTACAGATTCAACATAATTGCAACAAAAATCCCAACAGCCTCTTTTGCAGAAATGGAAAGGCCAGTTATGATATTTCCTTGGAAACATAAGGGGCCCTAAGTAGCCAAAATGGCTTAAAAAAAGAACAAAGTTGGAGGATTCCTACTTCCTGCCTTTAAAGCAAATTTCTTAGCTCCAATGGTAAAAACAGCATGGTACTTACATAAAGACAGACTGACCAATGAACTAAATTGAGAACCCAGAAATAGACCCTCAAATCTATGGTCAAGTGATTTTTGAAAAGGATGTCAAGCCCACCCACCTGGGCCAGAACATTCTATTCAATAAATTGTGCTGGGAGAACTGGATAGCCATATCCAAAATTAAAAAAGAGGACCCCCAACTCACACCTTATATAAAATTCAACTCAAAATGGATCAAGGACCTAAATATAATAGTGACAACTATAAAAACTCCTAGAAGGAAACGTAGGAAAACATGTTCAAGATTTGTGGTAGGCGATAGCTTCTTAAATCTTACAACAAAAGCACGAGCAACAAAAGAAGAAATAGATAAATGGTACCTCCTCAAAAGTAAACACTTTTGTTCTTCAAAAGACTTTATCAAGAAAGTAAAAGGGTAGCCTACTCAATGGGAGAAAATATTTGGAGACCACATGTCCAGCAAGGGTTTGATATCCATGTTATATAAAAAAATAATACAACTCAAGAGTAAAAAGACAAATAACCTGATTTTTTTAAAAATGGGCTAAAGAATTGAATAAACATTTCTCTAAAGAGGAAATACACATTGTCAAAAAGTACATGAAAAAATGTTCAATATTACTAGCTATTAGGGAAATGCAGATCAAAACTGCGAGATACCATTTCACACTTTATAAAATAGCCTTTATAAAAAAAATAATAAGGGAACCAACTGTGGCTCAATGGGTAGGCCTTTGGTTTACCACATGGGAGGCCCTGGGTTTGGTTCCCGGGGCCTTCTGGAGAAGGCAAGCCGCCGCGCAGTGAGGTGATTCAGTGGGATGGTGCAGCAGGGAGAGACAAGCAGACACAGAAAAACGCAAAGCAAATGAACACGGCAAGCACAAGCAGCAAGGGGGGGGTGCATATATAAACAAATAAAAATAAATCTTTAAATAATAATAATAACCCAGAAAACTACAAGTGCTAGAGAGGATGTGGAGAAGTAGGAATACTACTTCAGTTTTCGTGGGAGTGTAGAATGGTGCAGCCTCTGTGGAATACAGTTTGGCAGTACTTCAAGAAGCTGATTACTGAACTGACATATGATCTAAGAATACCATTAATAGGAATATATTCATAAGGATTGAAAGCAAGAATACGAACAGACATTTGCACACTGATGTTCATAGCAGTATAATTCACAAGTGCTAAAATATGGAACCAGCCCAAGTGTCATCAACTGATGAATGGTTAAACAATATGTGATATATATATATATATATATACAATGGAATACTATTCAGCTATAAGAAGAAATGAAATAAGGATGAATATGAAAATATGGATGAGCCTTGAGGATATTATGTTGAGAGAAATAAGCCAGACACAAAAGGACAAATATTGTATGGTCTCATTAATGTGAAATAAATATGATGAGTACTCACGGAGGTAAACTCTAGAGTATAGTTTACTATAAAATAGAATGTGTGTTGAGAATGGTATCTAATGATCAATGCATACAGAAATTTTAATAATGTTTATTGTAAAAGTGTGGAAATTAATAAAGTTGATGGTAATACATTGTAGTGAGTATAATTAACACTGCAGATTAATAAAAGTTTGTGGCTAAAAGGGGTAGGTCTGTGGATGTAAATGTCAATTGAAAGGAAGCTAGAAAATAATCTAGGATACATATAACATAGTTATTTTGCTGGTGGATGAAGCTTGTGGTTAATGGTATAAATCTAATAATGCTTTTGTTTTACAATGTGTTAAGACTATGATGATACATAGGAAAATTGCAACTACTGTCACTTATGGATGATAGTTAACAGTAATATTGTAATATTTTTGCAGCAATGGCAAAGATGATATATCAATTCTATGAGACAACTCTAGAGGGTATAAGGCAGTATGGGATTTTTTCATTTTGGAGGAATGAAAACTTTCTAAAATTTCCTGAGGTGATAACAGGACAACTCTATGATGAACATGAAAGCCACTGAGTATACACTTTGAATGGACTGTATAAAACATAAGGTTGTATAACACAGTGAATCCAGTGCTGGATAATGGACTGTGGTTAACAGAACAAATATGAGAAGCTCTTTCATGAACTATAAAACGTGTATAATACTAATTTAGGGTGTTAACAAGTGAATGGATTGTGGGGGGAGGATACACCAAATGTAAGATATGGGCTATAGTTAGTAATATTTTGACGATGCTCTTTCATGGTTTGTAAAAAACGTTTCAAAACAATGCAAGGTGTTGGTGGTGAGGTGATGTATGGGAGCCCTGTCTGATGATAAGCATGTTTGTTTTGTATATTCACAACTTTTACTATACATTTGTTTATGTATGTTCATGTCTGAGTGATATACCTCAATAAAATTTTATTTTAAAAAAGAATGTGTTGTTTAACCTCCATGTATTTGTAAGGTTTCCCTTTTACCACCTGTTACTGATTTCCAGCTTCATTCGATAATCAGAGAAAGTGCTTTGTAAAATTTCCATCTTTTTAAATTTATTGAGACCTGTCTTGTGAACCATCATATAGTCTATCCTGAGGAAAGATCCATGAGCATTCCTGATTTTGGGGTGTAATGTTCTCTCCATGTCTGTTAGGCTTAGGTCATTTATCATATTATTGAAGCTGTCTGTTTCCTTATTGATCTTCTGTCCAGATGTGCTATCCAATGATAAGAGTGGCATTGAAGTCTCCAATGATTATTGTAAAGATTTCTATTTCTCCCTTCAGTTTTT